>JALPQI010011024.1:0-41835 GCA_025490895.1 Thaumatotibia leucotreta
TAATTGGTAGTTCCGGGTTCGAATCCCGGCGAGGGCATTATTTGTGTATTTATTTATCACAAATATTTGTTTCTTGGTGGTGTCTATGTATTTAAGTATCAATATGTATCTATCTATTATACATATATCGTCGCCTGGTACCCACATCACAAGCCTTAATTGAGCTTACGTGTGACTAGGTTGATTTGTGTAAGATGTCCCAAGATATTTATTTATTTTTATTTATTTATTTACGCCGTACTTGTCAAATCCAACTAGATTGCGCGCAGATTCACGGTCAAGTTGCACTGGTTTACTCAGGAAGCGCTGCGTACGCGCCGAGTTGCGCAATCGCCGTAAACAATGATCGCGGCGCATGCGCGTACTGCACGTGGGTGGATTCGCTTAATTGGACAGGTGCTTTAATAAGCGGACGGCCTACCGCGAACTTCGAAAATCGATTTCAAGCATCTGTCTCTATCATACCGATGACGCCTTCGTTAGAGTGATAGAGAACCCTAGCCCACTATGTTAAAATAAGTATATTATTAAAATACATATAATGTTATAGGTATACGATTGGTAATTTAAATCTTGCAGACAGAAAATATGAAAACGGGTCATAAACCAAATAAACAATAATACTTGAACTAAATCTGTTGGTGCACAATTAATATTCAAACCATTCAGAGCGGAAGCCACGAGCAATTAGTCTGCGGTTACCCATTTCCAATGCAAATGCACATTTTCCGAGGATCCGATACGGGAAATAGTCGAGATACAAAATCAATATTATGAGACTGTATAATACAAAAGAATATGGGAATATATCATATAAATAAATGATATCTTGGGACATCTCACACAAATCGACCTAGTCCCACGATAAGCTTAATTAAGGCATGTGGGCACCAGGCGCCCATATATTTAATAGATAGATACATATTACATACATCGACAAGAAAACAAGGTGAAACCGTCCGAGAGGAGACACTAACTTTGTATTGCCACTTTATTGTATTTTTAAAATATTAAGGAAATATTACCCATCATTACTGAAGTTAAGAAAAAGATATATTCATTACTTTTCTTTTAGTATTCTATCTAGATCATATACCTTGTCTTGTTTCTCGATTTTTTATCAATGGTTGATTGTTAGAGAATGTCTTAACCTCGTAAGGCCCATTCTATGTTTTAGGACAAGTGAAATAATAATTAATAACCCATTGTCCTAAAAAATGGAAATTTTATTTTTAATTAAGTCCCTACAAAATAACATTCATATTTCTTTGAAAAATATGACGTCATGGGCCGTTATGAGTAAATTTTGTTGTCCTAAACGTTGGCCCTTACGAGATTAAGGCGTTAAGTTTACCATTTGTATTTTTTAAATTGTACCTACAATGAAGTTTAAACAAATAAGTAAATTGGACTTGTTAGTAAAATCATGTACTGTTATCAAACTAATCAACCGACAAACGTGATATTAGTCCCATAGCATGTTTCATGCTTATTAGCTGTTACACTAATACCGGGATTGCCAGCTATTACACACGGTGAGATAATTAAAGTAATTAAACTGGACTAATTAATTATTAGTACACCTAAACTGTTCGTTCACGCGTGCCGTGAATTATTGCCGTGAAAATAGGTACAATCCGACCATACCATCGACGAAATACGGGGTGTCTCATCAACCATTGAAAACCTTACCGGCCCCATATCATCATCAGTGTTATCCACTAAGGAACCCGCCTTGCTAACAGCGCTGTGTCAGCGCTGCGGCAGCGTCGAGCCTAAAAATGGTAGTCACTAATGCACTTTAAACGACACTAGCGCTCGGCGACGAATGCGGCGTGAGCTGGAACTACACTGCGTCGAGAGTTACCGCCTACAGTTCGACGACGAACGTTAGTGAATACCGTTTTTCGCAGCGCTGCGCTCTACGTCGAAGTGAAGGCTGTCTCGTCGTTGAGCTCTTTGACGAACGCAGCGTCGAATGTGTGAATAAGAGAATAGCATAGCAGTACACTGCTACTACGTATGGACGCATTAGGAGGTAGCACATAACCGCTTCGCTGAGCAAACGGTTGGCGATCTCAGTAGTGTGTCCAATATGATAACACTGTTGCCCGTCACCAATCTTCAATAAATGCATAGTCAGTGACACTTCAATCCCTTAGTCGACCCTTACGAGGAGTTGGGGTGGTGACAAATGTATTTTAGTATTCCTATTGCGGTCACCACGCGGCCAATATACAGTGTGTCCCAGGGAAGTGACCAGCTTCCTGGGACACACTGTATAAGTCATACTGTACAACTTTTGCTTTGGGACCAACAAGGAAATCGCGAAAAAAATTGACATTTTCATACATTTTGGTTGCGTATCCATAGGGAACCGGTCACTTCTCCTTGGGACAGACTGTATATTGTAAGTCATACTTAACTTTTACTATGGGACCAACCGCGAAACCAACAAAACAAATCCCCGTCGATTGATTTGGGGAGACCCTAAAGGTGCATGCAGACCAAAAGGGCATTTTCGCTGTTCTATCCCCCACTCTACGAAATCAACGAATCACGTTTCGTGTAACGATCGAATTTCGTATAGTAGGGGGATAGAACAGCGAATGCTCTTTTGGTCTGAATGCACCGCACCTTAAGAGAAATGTCGAACAACTTAAATGCTTATTAAGTTAGTTGTTTTCTATATATGGAAGTATTTGCCTGTATCTATCTATTATAAAGGTATATTTATTAGCTTAGTACCCGCAATACTCGTACAAGCCTTGAAACTGACCTACCGTGGGACTAGTTCGATTTGTACCATGATGTCCATGATATTTCCAAATTCAATAACAATCAATTACACTTACAATAAACTTAACTAACTAACAACTAAAAGCCTAAATCTAAATAAGGACCCTGTGGCATAGTGCCAAGGATGCTGGCAACGTTTCCCCGCTGAATCGCGATGCTTATTCGCTGTGCGAGGAAACTGCCAGCCCTCCAGTCCCCCGTAACGTCGACCAAACGTTTGGCTAAATCATTGAATAAAGCCTGGGCTGCCGGGCCCCAAGGGCCGAGGGTCTCGACGCCAAAGGCAACAAAATTGTAACTGGCATCGAGACCCCCGTATTTCCGCCTTTTAAGAGCCTCGGCCGCCTCGGCCGCCGCCCCAGCCTTAGTCACAGTCCCGTGGAGGTGGGAAGGCGCCAGGGTGTCTACACACGTCGCATCCCACACTAGCACCCGCCCCGCCCTCCACGGAATCAGCGACATGCCATCGGGCCTCTTGCCATCGGCTCTGGCTATACCGACCGGCTCGAGTACTGCCGGCACGTTGACGGTGGCAAGAGACCGACGGATTATGTCGTTTAGCGCAGCATGCCGTCATAAGCGTCCCGCGCTACGCTGACAAGACAGACCATGATGCCCTTGTTGGTCGACGCTACTGCCACAGTGACACACATGCGGTGCGCACATGGAGACCCCCAAACGCAACCCAGCTGCCAGCCGAAGAGTGTTACCATCGAGATGGGTACCTGAATTGGGTGAGGGATACGCATTAAGCCAATGACCCGCTTCTCTGCAACCCACGGCAAGCAGCCGAGCTCGATCCGCCCCCGCACTATCTCCCAAAATAAGGTCGTATGTTTGTTTTGCCAGAACATCATCCCAAGCCCTTTGCGATTTTCGGTTATCCGGAAGATCTTGACCAGGACAAGCAGTCAGCCAAGCGTTTCTAGCCTCAGTCAAGCCCGGGATCTCGTAGTTTGAAGGAGAAGCCCTCAATATTTTACCTACGAGGTCGTACGAGCTGTGAACTGAAGATAGAAACGCCGGAAGTGACACGTCGGAAATTTTGCGTAAGCCAAGCCCGCCATACCGAACGGGAAGGGACGCCTGCAGCCAAGATCGTTCATTGAGCTTCAAATTTAGGACCTGCTCCAGATTTAACTGTACCAAGGAGTCTATAGGCTCCAACAAATTTAGGTGTTTCCAAAACGGGCTGCAGCGAAGCACGTAAGTCAATTTAGGGACAAATAAACAAAATTTCAAAATTACCAGAGCTGAATGAGGGCTAATCTCCAACAGGCGATCGGCACAATCTCGAAATTTAGTAATGGTAGAGGTGACAAAATCGGGTAGGAAATCCTCGAAAATAGGTGCCCCTAAAAGACTCAGAGACTCCTGTGTAACAGTTTTAATATTAGGCGCCAGGTCACTAAATTGTTCCGCGACACGCAAATGGTTTAAAGAACTATCACGGATGAAGAGCTCACACTTGTCACAATTCAAATCCAGGCCTATTGCCATGAATTTGGCCTTTACGACAGAGAGGTCCGAAAGAACAGTGTCCAAGTTGCCCCCCAGAGTGCCATCATCCAAATACCACACGTTAAAACCTGAAGCTAAATTCTGAATAATTGGATTGATGACTAGACTAAAAAGAGCTGGGCCGAGAGGATCACCCTGCTGGCATCCAACTTCAGAAGACAGTTCATGGTCACGGTACATCAACTTGGTTGGATCAGCATAACAGTGAAGGAGGTAATTATATAATTCCGGGATATTATTCCTAATTTCTGTCAGTAAAACTTCTCTATTCACGGAATTAAATGCATTCCTGACATCAATTTTTATTACGACTTGGCACTGATCGGTACTGAGAAAAGTACGAAGCGCGTGGACTGCAGCCTCACACCCACCCCTTGTCCCAAAACCCAACTGGATCGGTTCAAACTTGGCCTGTAATTTGGAAACAATATGTCGGGCCGCAATTTTTGATGCCAAACGCCTAAAAGTCGTCCCCACTGCGATAGGTCTCACACCACCATCTTTTTTTGTCAAAGCGATTAGATTCGCACCGTATAGAATGAGGACCACATCAGCATTTACGCGGCCAGCCAACATAACATTTACCAAGCTGGTTAAAGATGCGACTAGTTTTTTGCCAGCATCACCAACTCCATGCGCTGTGAGGTCTTTAAGATGCTGAGGCGAAACACCGTCCAAACCGCCAGCAGAACCCGTTTTAAAACTGAAAATCGCCTCAAAAACATGTTTATCCTCGGCTTGGAAGCAGTCCTGAAGCGCGGTTGGTGGATCCAGGAAAAATGGTGCAGCGGGAGCAGAGGGATGCTTTGATCGTAAGGCGGAAAGGATCTCGGGAGTGTCCGACGAAAGTACGTCAGTAGAAAACAATAAGCGAGCTGCGCCCTTTAGGTCCCCATCACCAACCTTACTCTCCACTGTTTTTGCCAAGTTAAATGACAAGGGTCGTCCGACTGTCCGAACTGCACTATTAAAATTCAAATCCGGAGGGTTAGAACAGTTATTCTTAATCTTCTGAGTTAGAGACAACTGCTTGTCCTCGGAGGTGGCATGTAAAGTGCAATAAGCAAAAGTAAGGAGATTGCACCACGAATCAAAATTATTTACTTCCACACACCGATCAATCAAGCAGGACAGCCGCGTGGCTACACAGATCCTAGCACCTCGAGGTATTCTTTTCACAACTGGGTAGCTCTTTTTAAGGGCGCTTAAATGGAGATGCAGAGGATCTGGGTGCGACGGGGCACCAGCGGAAACCGAGTTCGTAACAGATGTAGCACTCTGGGAAACACAGCCTCTATGAATTTTCGAAAAGTGAACACCAAGTCCGCGGGAGGTTTGAAATGTTTTCTGACATAAATGGCATTGAAATACGGTACAATTCGTCGGTTGACTTAAAGTTGCCATTCTTCATAACATTACCTATTTCATTCTAAAATATTGAAACATACAAAACACATCAAAAAATATACATTCTAACATCAATGTGTAAGACATTGTCACACTTAAAATTAAATAAAAAAGGTTCAAAATATTATTATGTACAAAAATTGTAAAAAAAATGTCATAAAAATTACAAAATTTCAAAAAACGAAATGTTAAAACAATTTGAATAAAACAAAATAAAAACTAAATTATATGTCGCAAATCAAAATTAAATTAATAATAATAATAAAATAAGTCAACAGCATTACCATTAATAAAACACAAAAATAAAAAAAAAAAACGCTACACTATGCAAAAATTATAAAGTTCATAAAGCACGGGGATCGAACTTGGAGCGCACCGGAACACGAATAGTCATCGCACATCGCACGCCTTATCCACTGGACCACCGGAACGAGACGCGGGGCGACGAAAATAGGGTCCTATAGACGCTTCCTCCGGACCGAAGTGAAGTGTGGTACGAGTAGTACAAACGCAGGCATGCTCGCAGTTAATGCGAGCAGAAAAACTCCTGTGTCGAACTTCGTGGGTTTAAAAGCACAATGGCTGATTGGCGGACGCAAATAGCGCGCATGCGCAGAAGCGGTTTAAGCACAAACAGAGCTAGGCTATTCAAAATCAGCAAACGGTTTTGTTATTTTGTGATAACAACAAAGGATAATTAACTCACAGTTCTGTTGCAAATCGAGTTGAAAAATTATCACACAACTCCAGCACCGAGGCATGTAAATCGTGAATAGGTATTCTCAGCCGCACACAGCCAAAATCCCACTATATTTAATTTTTATCCGCGGAGTAAATAAATACACGTCCTCTCCTTTGAAGGGCCTTAGGCGTTTTTTTCTTAAATGCTTAACTACTTTTACTTAAATGCTTGACTTTAATCTGCACAAATTAGCCGTGAGTCTTCTCGCGGGTGTCGTAAGAGTCGACTAAGGGATTGAAATGTCACTGACCATTCTTTGATAGAAGATTAATGATGGGCAGCTGCGTCATAATAGACACTACTGCGATTGCCAATCCACTTTCCCAGCGTGGCGATTATTGGTATTTACCCCTAATACATAGGTATGCATAGTTGAAAGGAGAGGCCTACATCCAGTAGTGGACTGAGATAGGATGATGATGATGATGATGAATCTGCACACGAAAATGATGCATTTCCTCCCCGGAGACGAAGTGCAACTGGAGATTGACGTGAATCGGCGCAATGACCCTTGACGTTGCTTGACCTACTTCGAGCCGTTATTGGTTGCATGATTAATACTAAATCTGCTTTTACATATACAGGTTGTAAGTTTAAAGGTGGATTTACACCAAACGACCGAATGCTCATTCAATCCCCACTCTACGAAATTCGTTCGTTACACAACACGAAATTCGTTGATTTCGTAGAGTGGGGGATAGAATGAGCATTTCGCTTGTTTGGTGTAAATCCACCTTGATACGAGCAAAGCTGAAAGCCGAGTTATTATTTTCCTAACTAGAGCGGAAAAATAAACTTTGCGCACGCCTCGCGTGCGTAAATTTCTCTTTTTAAGGCACTTGTTATGAAAATAGTCGTTCGATACACGTGTAAAAACTTATTTTTAACTCGGGTGATTATTGCCCTCGTTTCACTCGGGTTCCAACTTTCACCCTCGTCGAAAAAAAATTTTTATGCACATGCATCGAAATGTACTATTTCATTATGCTCTCAAATATTGTAGTTTAACGGACCAATGTTTTAAGAGTCTTACAACTTACAACCTAAAATTTAGCTTATTTACCGCGCCACGAAGCTGCTTTGTTTAAAATTATCCCTTGATATCTATTGATTTAAATAGATCTGTAACTAAAATACAGCAAGATAAACTAACGAACTATTGTTTTTTTTTTTCAGGTAATAATCCAGATAAGATTTATACGGCATGGCATCACCCACGGCAGAAGTAAGCTCAATCTCGTGTCGGTATTATAAATTGTCACGTGACCATAATAATGCATGGAAATTCCACAGGAGTTTTCGTTCAAAATCTGTAATTCTCATACATTTATTACTTATCGCTTATCGTATACGATGGCAGAATGGCATCTTGGCTAGGTCACCTGCTCAGGTGTTTGTGAGCACTCTGGCCACAAATTTCGTTGTCATTAGCTCATATGTGACCAAGTGTGGCTGGAAAAACTGCAACAAAAAAGAGACAAACGCCATCAAGCCAGTAGTGTGGCCTCACCCCCAGACTCACAATACACATGCGACTTATGCGGCAAAAAGTGTCGCGCAGCGATAGGCTTGTACAGCCATAAGCGCAGCTGTACAAGGCGTAAAAATAATAACTAACACAGCGTTGTAACAATCATCCGTCAGGGATGCTGTGGCCATTGTAGTAGCTCATATGTGAAAAAAGAGTCAAAATCTCTCTAATTTAAATGTAGTTTTTTATTTTACATTTAATAGATTTTTTCAATTAAATGTAAAATAAAAAACAATTTTTTGCAAACACTAGTCTACAGTCTACCGATGACGGACGGTCAGTTCCTAGCTGTGCTACAAGTACCACCAAAAAAGTTCACTGATCATTCATGGACTTTATGCACTTTCAAATAAGGGTCATGAATGGTCAGTCTGTATAGACGATCATGTGACCTTGACCGAAGTAAAATGGGTGCGAACTTATTGACGAAACGAGAGACAACGAACCACATCCTGCTTATTGGCTGTCTGTTACATTCTACCATATGGATATACGGTTTCCGGATGTGTGTCGAACCCTTTAACAGTAAATGGAAATCATAAACATTAGATGTCGTGTACGTGGACACTGACACAACGAGACAGAGAAAGGCTGGAAGCATTTGAAATGTGGTGTTGGCGGAGGATGGAAAGGATTAGGACTGAAAGAATCTCACACTTCATATCGTTCACCCTGTACTGGAAACAGTAAAGAATAGGAGAGGCACGATGATAGGCCACCTGATACGACACGACAGCTTCTTTCTGAATATCCTAGAGGGGAAGATCGAGGGCAAGAGAAGTAGAGGAATGCCAAGAATTACATACTTCAGCCAATTAAAGGAAAAAGTAGCTGTCGAGTCGTACTCAGAAGTCAAAAGGCTTGCACAGAAGAGAGAGACGATTATTCCACCGACAAGAGCGTAGCTCTTAAGTAATGATGATGATAATACAAAAGAGAAAATACCGCGTTTACCAACGCTGTTTCCTTACCTTTGGACAAAGCAATCTTCATACCCGTTAAGGAGCATTCAGACCAAACGAGCTATTCTAACCCCCTACTCTACGAAATTCAATCGTTACACAAAACGTGATTCGTTCATTTCGTAGAGTGGGGGATAGAATAGCGAATGCTCGTTTGGTCTGAATGCACCCTTAGGGTATTGGAAACCATTGTATGCAGTAGGTGTCATAACAATTGATGTAGCTATTGAGTAACACACTTACAATATTAATCTGAACTTTTCTGATATCTGTTATATTTACGGAATAATCGCCTGCCCACACTGAACGGTTACACCCTGTATTTTGGGCGCAAAGGTGTCGAGCATTACTATTTTTAACTTGTCTACAAAATACAAATATCCAGAAAATTCGCGTTTATATGCTCCTGATTTCGCTCAGCGTATTCATCAACTAATTGTATTACAAAATTCAGCATTTGAAATATCCTTTCCACTCGAAAATTCAATTGCGCAACAATTGGGCAACAAAATTATGAAATTACGGATCAAGTGCGGCGCAAGTATGAATGAGTTTTGCCTCTCGAGAAAATGCTGCAATATGAAAGGGACACAAGTATATGTAACTTGTATGAAACATGTAACCCTTTTCACTGAAGGTGAAGTTTATTTTCGGACTCCATCGATTTCCGTGACGCTTAATTTCTTATCCACTAGATGGAGCATGCAAAAGATTCATTACTTGTAAATACTCACTCCCTTGTTCATAAACATTTACTAAATTCGATTAGGTACCGGAAGGCGCAGCGTGGGTAGGCCTCCCATAAGGTGGACTGATGACTTGGTGAAGGTCGCAGGAGTCCGCTGGATGCGGGTGGCGCAGGACCGGTCATTGTGGCAAGTTTAGGGGAAGCTTATGTTCAGCAGTGGACATCTTTTTGAAGATGATGAAGTGTCAACTACTTTTGATCTTAAGTATGCTTTTACACTAATAAATGGGCACTGAATAATTATAATAATAATAATCACCAAATAAAAAAAATTAAAAACACACTTCAACCGATTTCTCCAAGATCCCCGATTTGTTTCCATCATTGGTTTCCTATCATCAAATCCGACTTTCTGAATGTAAATGAATTAAAATTACCAAAAGCCCCATATTTATAGGTACCTATAACATTTGAAGAGATCCCACGATTTGTCCAAGATCCCATCATCAGACCCCAACTTGGAGTCAACGGGACCATCTCAGGATTATACACGTTCGATTACAAAAAATATTCAAATCGGTTCGCGATTCTCGGAGAAATCTGGTAACATACATACAACAAAAACAAAATTTGTCGAATTGAGAACCTCCTCCTTTTTTGAAGTCGGTTAAAAATGGACGGATATACTCGTATTATTTTAATATTTAGTGGTAAATCTATCGGAGATCATCTACGAGCATATATTAACGGTTCTTTATTAATGGCTCGGTACTCGACGCTGCTATTTGTTTCTATTTTCAGTGCCTTTGTAAACAGAAGTTCATTACATACACGTGCGCTATACTAGTTAAAGTGGCATAGTGGCTAGGCTAAAGACTTATTAAGATGCAAATAGGATGTCAGGGGTTTATCTAGAACAGCCATCTTGAAACGTCGGATTAGATGTTGTTTGTTTTCTTTTTTCAGGCTTTACAAACGTGTTTCAACTTTTAAACCGCTCTTAATAGTTTCCTTTGGGTTTTAGATATTTTTATGTTCGTTGAGCCCCGATGTATAACCATCAGCCAAACTTTTATTGAAACTAAGTAATGGAATACAGATTCTTGATCAAACCCTGAGATTATTTAATAAAAAACTCAGTAGAACATATTGCGAAAGCACAAATCAAATTATTGATAATTAATATGAGGTGCAAAATTAATAGGAGGTGCAGGCATGTAGTGCTTGCCCTTAGAGAATGGTCAAAGGCGCCTAGCCTTGTAAGGGATTGCATATACCCGAGAAATTTGACCGGTGTTTGCTAAGACCGAGTGGCCGAGGGGTACAGGCATCAGCCGCGAAAGCTGAGTACGTGGGTTCGATCCCCACCTCGGACATAGGTGATCTTGGTCGTTTTTCTTTGGTATATGACATCTAATATTTATACAAAACTCAGTATTTAAAATTTTAAGATGGAATAAGTACCTATTATTGACACATTATTAGTTGTGTCAATGTCATGTACGAAGAAACATTCTTAGATCTTTCTTTCGTAGCTATTTCATGTTCCTAAGAAATTATTTGTAAAATCTTTTACTGGGTAATATTTATTGTTAATGTGTTTGCACTGCAGTATTTACAAGGCTCAGGCTGTGTCGTGCACCGGTCAAGGTAACCGGCTATTTTCTTAGTTAAACTGTATTAATCATTGTTGGCCTAGTTGGTAGTGACCCTGACTACGAAGCTGGAGGTTCCGGGTTCGAATCCCGGCGAGGGCATTATTTGTGTATTTATTTATCACAAATATTTGTTCCTTGGTCATGGCTGTCTATGTATTTAAGTATCTATATGTATATATCTATTATATATATCGTCGCCTGGTACTCACATCACAAGCCTTAATTGAGCTTAGATAGATAGATAGATAGATCTTTATTGGTATTAATCATACACTGTCAGAAATGTTACAATAAATTATTTTACAATTACAATACATTCAAATTCATTTCAAAGATAATAAAACAAAAATAAATAAAAAACAAAAATGTCAACAATTCTATCACAATGTCTTGGATACATTATTTATACAATATTATTCAAATTCTGATTTATAATTAATTAACCGATTCATTACATAAATTTAATTTAATTAAGATTCTACATATAATTAGTAACATTCATATTTGATTTGGACATTATCATTCATCCAAGAACTCGTTTACCGAGTAGTACGCTTTTTCAGTGCAATAAGTTTTAAATTTGCATATGAACGCACTCTGTGTGTCAGTCGCTTTTATTGAGTCAGGTATATTATTGTATATTTTAGCGCCCATTACTCCAAGAGACTTGGCAGATTTTTGTAGTCTGTGCACAGGGACAGCCAACCCTGGTTTTCTCCTTTCGGATCTGTGTTTAGCCACCGTGAACTCATGAAGATTTCTCCTCACGTACTTACCGACCTCGAAGACATAGAGAGAAGGCACTGTGAGTATACCAAGATCAACAAAAAGCTGTTTGGCAGGCTCATCCGGAAGGACACCACTCAAGAGTCTGATGGCTTTCTTCTGAATTATGAATGGTCGATCTCTGTCAGCAGCCATGCCCCACAGGTCTATTCCGCTAGTCAGGTGATTATGGAAGTAGGCATAATATGCAGTCATCAGATTCTTTCGTGACAGGGTACGCTTTAAGCGAGATAATGCGTAGTAGGCAGAGTTTAGCTTGGCACATAACATGTCAATGTGCGCACCCCATTGAAGGCTGGTATCAAAGGTGAAACCCACATAACGGGCATTACACACGGGCTCAATTTGGTTGTCATTGACATTGATATCCAAATGCAGTTGTGCGCTGCTAGTGAGAGAAAAATGCATAAGGTTTGTTTTAGCGACATTCAACTGCATGCCATTACTTTCAAACCAGTGCAACAATTTTATAACTACGCATTGAATGTTAGTCCTCAGTTCCTCATGATTAATACCGTGAACGATTGCACAAATATCATCCGCATACATGATAAATTCGGCGGTGGTGCTGGGAAATGGCAGGTCATTCACAAGCAATGTGAACACGGTATTCCCGACGTTTGAGCCTTGTGGTACAGATCTGTCCCCAATAGATCCTGTCTCAGACTGGTCACCGTTTAAAACTGTTACCTGACTACGATTGGATAAAAAAGATTGTATCACGTCCAATGCTGTACCCCGTACCCCGTAATGCTCTAGTTTGACTCTCATGAGTTCATGGTCAACCAAATCGAATGCGCGGGATAGGTCAAAAAATATAGCAGCGACGTACCGTTTCGCTTCCAAATTGACCAGGACAGTTCGCAATAGTTTGCGCGCTGCACCCACTGTCGATCGGCCCGCCCGGTAGGCATATTGCTTATCACTAAGTGATCTGTTCCTGTTGAGAAACCCTACGAGCCTATCACAGAGACCGGTTTCAAATATCTTGGAGATAGCAGGTACAAGAGATATTGGTCTATAGTTTTTCATTAGGTCTTTGCCACCTTTTCCTTTGTAAACTGGAGTCACCCTGATCCTCTTAAGTGAGTCAGGGTAGCAGCCGTCAGACATTGAGGAATTAAAACATTCACACAAGTGATAAATGAAATTTAATGGAAGTTTATGGAGAACTGAAGTCGGAAATCCATAGATATCCTTAGTGGCCTTAGCTTTAATTTTCTTTAATATTTTTAATACCTCAGAAGTAGTAAACGGTGCCATAAACATGGTAGACGTCTGGGCCGGACAGGTGGCACGCAGCAGGCACATTGCATCTAGTAGGCGCGGTCGCACCGGCGTGTCGCGCACCACGCTCAGGTAGTGCTGGTTGAGCGCCTGCGCCAGCTCGCGGTCGCGCCCGCACTCGCCGCACACCGCGCGACGCAGCACGCCGAAATCGTCCCTGGCACCTACCTTATCCCTGCTAGTTTCAACTTTAATGACATCCCATAAGGCAAGGATTTTATTAGAACTTGACTCGATTTTATTGTTCATAAAAGTCCTCCTGGTTTTACTGAGTAGGCTGTTATACTTACACTTATAGTCATTAATAAGTTGTGTTAATTGAATATTGTTTGGATGAAACCTAGCTAGTAGCCCCAAAAGCAGAATAAACTCCTTGCCCTTTGCAGTCTCTTCATTTAACCATATCTTATCTCTTGGTCTAATCAGTACTTTTTTCATAGGACAGCAGGTTTCAAATGTCCTGTGAAAGTGCTTAAACAGCACCTCAAAGCTACCAGTACATGAATGTGAAAAACTAGACCAATCAAAAATTGCTATTTCGTCGAGAAACTGTGTTAGTTGTTTTTCATTCATAAGTCTTTTTGTAATATAACGTGTCTGGTTCATTGTCGTCATATAAGAGTGTTTAAAAAATATAGCACAATGGTCACTAATACACGTGTCCAATGGAGTAACTGATACAGATTCTCGGGGTAAGTCGGTATAAGCATGATCAAGGCAAGATTTTGAGTCACCCTGTATTCTTGTTGCGAAGCTAACCATAGAAATGAGATTAAATCGTGTCATTAGTCCCAGAATTTCACGCTTCTGCTTGGTCCATTTCATTAAATCTACGTTAATGTCACCCATAATTAAAATATATGCATTCTCGTTCACTAAATAACCGAGTAACGAGTCAAATTGGCGAATAAAAATGTCCAAATCACCCTCCGTATTGGAACGGTAAACACAAATTACAATTAAATTAATATCTACAAGTTGTATGGCAGCTATTTCGACATGCATTTCTATAGAATAATTACAAATGTCAAGTCTATCAATAACAGTTAGTCCATCGTGAGCATAAATACACACACCACCGTGTTGCCTAGTTCGACGGCAGTATTTTGAACTTAACTTGTAATTATTGATGTTAGTCACTGATAACTCATCAAGGGGCAACCAATGCTCAGTAAGTAGCAGTAAATCGTAATTTATACCACCTTGTAATAGACATTCAATTTCAGTAGTCTTATTTCGAAGACATCGCACATTTTGAAGTAAGACATTCATTTGCCGCTCACACGCACTAGATGTTTTTACCGTGTTACTCGACGGCCGGCTGGACGTTGACTGAACCGCGCCCGGCGCGGCGGGAGCGAGCGAGAAACCAGTTAGTAAATTTCACACCCGGAGGCCACACAGTCGGCGATGTTAGACGATCGAATAAATTCTCTGGAATCCCAATTATGAATGAAGCATGCCTGGTGGAGTTTATTTCTCTTTTTTCTACGTAGTAATCCTTCGATTTTTCAGTTCGGTTCAGAAAAAGGAGGATATTTTCTGTAGTCGTATCTGGTTCAAAACTCCACGCTTGTATGTATTTGATTTGTTGTACAGCCTTAAGTTTGTCATCCACTTGACCACTTCCTACTATAATGGACTTCCGTCTCCTATTCTTTCTGGTCGTAACTGTTTCCCATTTTTGATCTTCATTTTCCATATGAACGGTAATCTCCTCTAACTGTTTTGGTGAGTTTTGGTCCAAATTACAGTGATCGCTAATGGGCGATTCCTTCATAAGCGACTTAAGAGCAGTTTTAGTGGCCACAACTGGAGTTATCGATATTCGGGTGTCATCGGAAACACGAACGTCGGGTGATTCGTCAGTCTTCGGAGTCGCAAGGAAGCTTGACGTGTTTTTCCTTGTCACTCTTGAGAGTTTTGCTATGTTCTCAGTAGCACTTGTTTTCGCTAAACGTGGAGGTCGGCGGGCTTCGCCGATATGCGCATGCGCAGGCGCTTGCACCCGTTCGGGTGGCACAGGCGTAGTTGATTGTGATTGGCAGTTAACATTTAAACCGCTTCCATCCTTGTCTTCGCACAACTGACAAATTTGCGTTGTCTGGTTTGACAAAATACGGTTTTGCTCAGTTATCTTGGCTTCCAGCGTATTCACTTTATTCACGAGAGTCAACACGGTCTTCTGTAACTCGCGTATAAGGTTTTCAAGCGGTTTTGTAGACATTTTACCGAAATATTGAATAAATACGCGGACTGCAACGAAAGTGCAACCGAAC
Source organism: Thaumatotibia leucotreta (assembly GCA_025490895.1). Lineage (NCBI taxonomy): Eukaryota > Metazoa > Arthropoda > Insecta > Lepidoptera > Tortricidae > Thaumatotibia > Thaumatotibia leucotreta. The sequence continues at coordinate 15,661 of JALPQI010011024.1, forward strand.
TTCGCCAGCGGAGCGGGGGGGATTAGCGTGGGTCTAGGTCGATTTGTGTAAAGATGTCCAAAAATATTTATTTATTTATTACTTAAAAAAGAAAAATATTAAATTTGTAAAATGGCTGAATATAAGGAAAATATACCTATTATATTTACAATATTTACATGGGTATCATATCCGTGTATAGGTAAACCAGGGTGCTTAGCCAAGTTGCCAATCGATAACGCTTAGCAGCGTATCGTAGTCTTCCCTCGCTGTCACTCTTTCAAATTAGCGCGATAAAGACAGTTAAAGGTGCATGCAGAACAAAAGAGCATTCGCTGTTCGATCCCCCACTCTACAGGTGCATTCAAACCAAAAGAGCATTCGCTCTAACCCCCCACTCTACGAAATTCGATCGTTATACAAAACGTGATTGGTTGATTTCGTAGAACGGGGAAATGAACAGCGAATGCTCTTTTGGTTTGAACGCACCTTACGAAATCAACGAATCACGTTTGGTGTAACGATCGAATTTCGTAGAGTAGGGGGATAGAACAGCGAATGCTCTTTTGGTCTGCATGCACCTTTAGCTGCCTTTCGTTTACGATTGACGACTAAGCGTTAGCGATTGGCATCCTGGCCCAGGCGATTTAAAGTAAAGGTTGACGCCCTTATTCATAAACGTCTCCTAATGTTATGTGTTATGTATCATTTATTCCTTTCGGTCTTATATAAATATTGATTAGAGTAAAAGAGACAAGACAATAATGATATTAGTTCTATAGCATTCAACACTAGCCCTTCCAATCATATGCACAAACACAACTATCTTTAATATAATACAAGGTAGGTAGGTACTAGGAAAGGAATGCCTGAAAAAGATAAAAACTCTGCAGTGTAATAAGATCTGTGGATAGCGATATTCTGTAAGTTCTGTGGAACTTCGCAGTTTTCCACAGAACTTACACTGCAAAGACTTTTACGTTTTTTTAAATACATAAAAGGTATTATTTAGAAACACCTGTTTTCGTTGGTCCCTATTTTAGCAAAGTATGTCAAGGTGCATTTAGACCAAACGAGCATTCGCTCATTCTATCCCCCACTCTACGAAATGCTTTCGTTACACATGCTCGTTTGGTCTAAATGCACCTTTATGCTTTGAGCAATTTACCTATTATCGTACCTTGAAAATAAGCTTTCATCCCTAACCCATGCCATACCGAATTATTTTTATTAAATAATTAGTTATTACGTGAACACGCTGTGACGTCATTGTCGGGCATCAAATTGAAGATCCGAGATTACACCGGCGGCAATAGCAAAGCTCTCGGCTTCTGAACGTGGAACGACGTGATAAATCGGCGATGAGTTACCCTCGTCTGTAAACCGGGTGTTCCCATGGCTTGTGCGGTCTGGGGCGAGGGGCCTGACGAGACAAGCCAAGAACTGCTGATTATGGATGACACTCCAGTGGGTTTAATCCTCCGCATACGAGGTGAAAAATGTTATTATGACGTTTCCATACGTTTGGGGTCTGGTTTACCCCGAATACCATCCCCCAAATTCTCCGGTATATCTTGTGTATGCCGAATTTTGAGGCCAAGCCACACCGGATGCGTGCCCAGCACGTGCACGTGCGCATGGTGTGCACGTGCGCATGGTGTGCACGTGCACGTTGTTGCGAATTAAATGTCGTATTAGATGGCACACCGCTTGCGTGGCGTGCACATAAGAGTGATCAGCACATGTGTACTTACGACACGCCAGTTGCAAAGTAAAAGATACATTAAGTTTTACTCGATACATAATGTCTTCTATCCAGCTCACTTATTTATTGGAGTGAGCGTGATGGCCTGAACGCCAAGTGTAGGTAATAATTTATAAAAAACGTCTCGATCGCGTTTACGTTTTCATCGTCATTTGTATGAAATTGACGATGAAAACGTAAACGCGATCGAGACGTTTTTTGTAAGTTATTACCTACACTCGGCCTTCTGCTTTAAGTATCGAGAAAAACCTACGTTACCTACTTGTAAAGTCATGGTACAGCTTTTGGTCGAAGCAGTGGCCCTACCGCGAACTCCGAAGTTCTCAAATTTCGGGGATTCGTCTCTGTCACTCTAATGACGCCGGCGTTGGTGTGACAGAGACAAATCCCCGAGATTTGCGAACATTAGAGTTCGCGACAGGGCATCTGTCAGCAGCTGAGTAATCACAGACTGACGATATCATTTCCGACGTATGCCCTAAAGCGACGGGAATGACAGCAGTCTGCATGCTCTGACCCAATTACAAGTGCGAGGGGCCGCTGTCTATGGCGTAAATAAACGAGCTGATTGTAACTTGTTCTAAGGGTCTCTTTCCAATTGTCTACTGCAGGCAATGACGTAGCGTACTTGACATTAGATACATTTATTTATAATGATACAATTTTTGGACTGCAACGATATCTCATACATTAAAATAGGTTGCAACGTTAAATATTTCTCGGGCACGAAGAAACAAATACCCAGTATACTCACTCACATATACATTAGGTAGTGGTAGTACAAGAAATTAACCCAGTAGCCGTACCGTGACTTTGCGAGTATCGGTAGGTAACGTTAGGTTTTACTCGATACGTAGATTGCAATGTATCGAGTAAAACGTAACGTATCCTTTGTTTTCCAACTCATGGTACCTATTACGGCTACTGAAAACAATACTCTCCTTTGTTGGACAGTTGTGTAAAAAAAGAAAGTTACATAAACTTTTTTGGCAACATTATCAATAGGTACGCGAATATCGAAAACGCGTCAACAAAGTTTTTGAGAAATGATCAGTTATTTTATTCGCCACTTTTTAAAAAGCCGCCAAAGGATGTCAACTGTCAATACAGTTAATTAATTATTATTCGCTCATTTCCGCAATCCGCAATCCGTTCATCAGTCATGTCCCAGGAATTACAATCAATCACTAAGTTATCTGGAGATTCTAGATCTTGATAGTTTAACGGGACAAAGCTCTGTCAGGTCAGATGTAACTGCGTTCGATAGATGTCATAGTTTGTTCGACCATCATTAATTAATTATGTATTACGTCTACTGCTGAACATAGGCCTCCCCCAAAGATTGCCACAATGACCGATCCTGCACACTCCACATCGAGCGGACTCCTTGGACTTTCACCAGGTCATCAGTCCTCCTTGTGGGAGGCTACCCACGCTGCGCCTCTAGTACGTGGTCGCCACTCGAAAACCTTTCCGCCCCAACGGCCATCGGTTATCAGGTTGATTTTTATTTTAAATAAGGAATTTTGCGAGACGGTCTCAAATTAATGTATACCTACGCAAGTACGCAACTATACTCCGAACACGCTGTGTCACAAACTTTTTCAATCAAATGAATTCACAGAACGGTTGCCGCGTAAATCTCATTTGCCTTTTAAAGTACAGTCGCTATCAGATATATCGTAGCATATAAAATTATTTTTGAATGCTCCGGACGCTACGATATATCTGATAGCGACTGTACCTACAGTCCCTGGAAATTATACCACTGCAAAATATGTACTTAAAGAGATGTATTAAGGCGCTAAGGGCTTATCATAAATTGCACAAATGTTCGCGTTTTTACCAGCGTCCATTCATGGTTTTTATTTGATTCACTAATGACCTGGTTGATGATCACTGGTTTATTGTTGGATATCATAGAGCTATTATGATCAAAGTTTCATCAAAGTTTTGATTGGCTATATTCGCTTTGCTTTTGTGAAAGATGTTGCGCCGACTTATGCGCGGAGTCAAGAAAAGCGCTGTCCTGCCCATCCATCATTAGCCTATCTCAGTCCACTGCTGGACATAGTCCTATCATATTAACTATGCGGATAGACGCATTAGGAGGTAAATGCCCTTAATCGCCACGCTGGGCAAGCGGGTCGGCGATCGCAATGTGACGATGTCGCTGCTGCCCATCATCAATCTTCTCTCAAAGATGATCAGTGATACTTCAATCCCTTAGTCGACTCAACTCTTACGACACCCGTGGGATGAGATGGGATGGTGACAAATGTATTCTTACTGTCGTCACCACACGGCCTATTCACCTATGACACCCATCTCGGCGCAATTGCCCAATTTATTTTGGGAGCATTTTTTGATCTCGTGTTATGTCCTTGTTCATATACACCGTGTTTTTTTTTAATTCCGTTAAATTTAATAGGCTGCTTGGTACGTTAATTGGAGCTACCTGGTAAATAGCTTTTAGTCAAACTCGAAAAAAATTTTTTTATAAATGAAATGGTAAGTGTGAGAGAACCTTAAGAATAAACACAAAACTTAATTTCAGGTGACTGACGGCACATGTCAAAATAAGTAGCATTAGGATGTAATAAAGGTTGCCATACACTTGTTCAGTCATTAAACTTATTTTTTTAATAACTCGATAACAGTAAGGGTTAAGACATTAGTTTCTTAGAGAGAAATTCTGCCCTTGGCTAATCTGTGGCCATGAGTAAGCCCATTTCAAATAATAAAAAAAAAATATTTTGACCTAAATAAGCTTCCCTTTAATTTAACGGAAATCAAGAAAAACACGATGTATAAAGAACTATAATATGGTGCAAGAGTGTAAAAATAACGTCGACTGTACGCGCCTTTATTCCCTACTTAACCTAGTTTCCTATTCGCCTGTCCGGTCGTTGTCTAATGAAAGTTTCACTGCAATCGATCGAGGAAGCACTGGTGCCAGTTCTATCGACCAGTGGTAACACTTGTAACGTTACTTATGTTACACCCCTTTAGGCCCAACCGTCCTATTTTTGGGACAACAAAATTAACTCATAACGGCCCATCATCATCATCATCATCATATTCAGCCGTTATTCGCCCACTGCTGAGCATAGGCGGGCATTTCTCAGAGCGTAAACGGACATCTCATTCGTCTGGTCACGTTTTTTTGGAAGCGGCTGGATCTTTTGGTGCCATTTTCGGTCGTCAGATACAGCACCCGTTTCTCTATAAGACAACCAAAATCAACCTCAAATCATTCAGCCACTTCCAAAAAAACGTGACCTCATGAATGAGATGTCCGTTTACGCTTGAGAAATGCCCAGGCCTCTGTTCTTGTATGCCACTGGACCCGGTTCTGAGTTAACCGATAATGACGCTGCTGCCCATCATCAATGTTTTATCAAATAATGGTCAGTGACACTTCAATCCCTTAGTCGACTCTTACGACACCCGCAGGAGGAGTTGGGCTGGTGACAAATGTATTCTTACTGTCGCCACCGTAATATATGGAGCGACCGAAATTACGCGGCTCATAAGTCATAAGTCAAAATATTAAGCTCGTCTGGCCTCAGCTTATCACCATTTTTAAGTCACTCCGTATTCCGAATGCTATAGCTTACTATCAAACTTTGTAAATTATACTTCCACAACACAGTAAAACACAATAAATAAGGTATCATAACATTCATAACTGTTGTTTACAAACATTTTATTTTAACCAGTACCTAAATAGTAATTTTCGTTCAGATTTGGTAATAACTAATAACTGATACAAAAAGCTACATTGTATAAATTAACCTTGGGTTAGTGAACTATAATATCCTCGTAAAACCAAATGTACATTACAATGTCATTCATTTCATAAACTGTCCATGCAATTTTGAACCCGACTGTACATAGGTTATGCAATTTGAATCTTTCAAGAACCTATTAAAGTAGAATTTCTTATGATTCATTGCTTTTTGAAACAAACGAAATTCTAACTAATTTAAATTTAGAAGAAGGTTCAAATCAAAAATAGGAAAAGTAACTATGGTGGGTTTTACGATCCTATGTAGAGGTAATGTCGGCTCCAAAAATATAGTAACGATTTTGATCTTAGTGCGTCGGACATAATCACATAACTTCTAGAATGTATACATATTTTATATTATTAAACGTTACTGTACTAAATTATGGGCTGTAGGGACGTGGGCGTACGGGATCACGAAATTTGGTACCCTTATACCCTATAATATACTATTCCGTTAAATTATACTTTAACAGGCGATTGCAATTCAAGTATACAGGGTGTGTATTCAATACAGGCGCATAATTTAATGATGAAGACCCATTCGTTTCCTTATAAAATTAGAAATTTTATTTTGTAGAGTGCGAGAAGTGTATCATTTTACGTCAGGTCCAAAACTTCAGAGAGCCATCTGCACTAAAAACGTAGTACAAAACACGTGCAAAAACGAAATTCGTAACTCGTGTCGATTTAAAACACTCCCTATCGGTCGTGTTTTAAAACATCGCCACTCGTTTAGAATTTCATGTATTTCGCACTTGTGTGGTAATGCACTATTTTCATACACTTTGTGTAAGTTTTTTCGAACTTGGTATTATTAAGACTAATAAAGTAAAACTAAAAGTAAGTACGACTAAAAGTGTCAAGGAGGCTTGAGCACACGACCAACCCCTATTTCTGTCGATTTAAAAGCTAATGCCACGGAAATACCATTTTGCTGGTCTATAAGACTATAAGGTTGAAATATTATCAGCATTTTCTTAGAAAATTATACCAACAGCGAATTTATTTTTATTATGCTTATTGTTTCAGTATAAGGTATAATTAAGAAAATGTTCAAGTAGGTGTAAATGTCGATCGTTTTGTTACATTGTGGGGAGTTAATGGCTCGTATTTCACCAACGATCCCCAAGGAGACTGGCGCCTTTCACGCAAACACTCTGTAAAGGAATTCATGATTATAAAACAACTTAGCAATTCAAATAAACAAATTCAGTAAATGTGAGTACTGGAGCTTTTAGACAATTGAGCGCCTGTGAAAATATCAATAGCAAATACACACGCTGGAGTTGTATATTGTAATACGTAGGGGTTACGCGTGTAGTAAGCGGCTTATTTTATTGACACGATATCGTACGCATTAATCTTGGAAGTTGGAACAATTTGTAAGTTACAACAAAGCTCGTTGTTTTGCAGACAACATCATCATCATCAGCCTATGATAGTCCACTGCTGGACGTAGGCCTCTCCTATTAACTATGCGTATGTCGCATTAGGAGATAAATACCCATAATCGCCACTCTGGGCAAGGATTGGCGATCGCAGTAATGTGTCCACTATGATGACGCTGCTGCCCATCATCAATCTATTATCAAATAATGGTCAGTGACACTTCAATCCCTTAGTCGACTCTTGCAACACCCGCAGGAGGAGTTGGGGTGGTGACAAATGTATTCTTATTGCCGTCACCACACGGCATCATACTTGATATATTTATGTTTGATAATTTAACGTGTTAGTGTAGTAGTCACTTAGGCTTTATCTAAAAGAATCAAAGTAAACAGAACGAATGAATATTTAATTATTTTTTTAAATTTCATATTATCTAGAAATCTGGTATATTGATCAAATTATTACCGGAAAATTCATCAATTAATATGCTCACTGATCATCAGTAACATGGTTAAGTACTATTTATTTATTTACTATTGCAGCATTGTAATAAACAGGGCCCGTAATTTTCATGCCGATGACATCAATTTGACGTCACGCTCCATTTAGGGTGATCCGAAATAGTTTCATTGATTTTTATTAATCATTAGTCGTCAATCATTTTAATCATGTACAAATGACTTCAAAAGTAGTATATTTACTCGTGAAATTACTAATACCTACTTGATACGTGTTGTATGTTAAAAAGGAATTCTGTTTTTTACGAAATAATTGAAATGTGTTACAATTTCATTTAATAAAATCTATTTATAAAAACAAATCAAATAGTTTTATTTACGTTTCACGTAACAAGTAGGTATTCTTTATTTCACGTGTAAATAGACTACTTTTGAAGTTATTTGTACATAATTAAAATGATTGACGACTAATGATTAATACTTAACAATAAAACTATTTCGGATCACCCTAAATGGAGCGTGACGTCAAACTGATGTCATCGGCATGAAAATTACGGGCCCTGGTAATAAATGTAGAGGTGGTAGATCACCTAACTGTGACGTTGTTTATATAATACGTCGGTTGACAAGCAAAACTCAGTAAGTAACAAATACCTACTTGAAATAAAGCTCTTATCTCAGTTCTGACTTAATACTGACATAAGAGGTTGCTAAGAGTAGTGACAGTTTTTATAGTGAGTTTTGCTTGTCAGCCGAATTATCACAATCGACACGCACTGATAGCAATGTCTATATAAAATCAATATGTAAAGCCCGAGCGTGGATGAAAGCTGCAATTAAGAGTTAAATCATCAGTCGTCGGCGTCGTCCAAAAGGAGCAATTAAGTAATTAAAGCTCGTGAGACTGTGGGGGGTTGATACGGTCCGACGGTTCGCGTTAAGAGTTGCTTAATGTTCGTTCGGAAAACTATTTTTGTACTTACTTATCTACTTTATTTTGGATTTACTTAATACTTCGTAGAGTAAATTTAATACATTTTATTCATATTTCGTTCCCAACTCTTCCCGCGAATGTCGTAGGAGTCGATTAAGGGATAGAAGTGTCACTGACCATTCTTTGATAGAAGATTGATTAGGGGCAGCTGAGCCGTCTTAGTAGACACATTACTGCGATCGCCAATCCGCTTGCCCGGCGTGGCGATTATGGGCATTAACCTCCTAACGCGTCTATACGCATAGTTGGAGGGGCCTACGTCAAGCAGTGGACTGAGATTATGATGATATGCTGTTCAGTACTGGATGCATTAAAAGACACTTTTTGCAAAAACATTAATCACAGTTACGCAGAAAATATGGTTTCACAAAGGAAAAGACATCAACGAGCGCTGCAAACTTGTTCTTCGTAGAAACAAAAACTTTAACGCGCTGTGGCTTCATGGCTTGCACTTTGCTCTAGGAGTAATGTAAAATATACGAAGAAGTCGTTTAGTATGTCGTTCGTAGAACATGTATGTTGTAAAATAGCGACGCAAAAAAAAAATGTCTGCCTCCGTAGTCTAGTTGGTACTCAAACTTACCGTGGGACTAGGTCGATTTGTGTAAGATGTCCCAAGATATTTATTTATTTATTTAAATCTTTCACGTCACTTAGCCCAGTCCGAAAGCTTTGTGGTTCTTGTTAAACACGGTGCCTCCTTACTCGATCTAGAACGCTAGACTTTTCGAATTGCTTTTTTTATATAGCATTTATATAATGCTATGATTTTATAGACTCTTTAAAATTACGTGAATTAATCAGATACTGCGGAAGCCAGACTAAAACAAAATTACAAACCAGTCCTTTAGGTCCCTATTGGATTTTGATCAAAATAAGATTATCTATGTTCAGTTAGGTTTACATTTGTATGTAAGGACATAAACTCTTATGTGAAATTGTAATTAAATTATAAGTGTCATACAGTGTTTATATGCCGTTTATGTGAAAAATGGCGAGAAAGCAAGTCACACGGCAGAGAAAATACTGCACGTATTTTAATAGAAAAGAAATGGGTTTAGAATCTTTACAACGTAAGTGGACAAAGGTAACATGAAGGATTTTTTTTTATAAATATTAGTTTAGTTAAATTCATAAAAAACCACCTGCACCTGCTATTTTATTGAGGTGCAGAAACTATTTTACATCTTTTGCAAATTCTCTTTGGATTATATCCAGCAGCATTATATACCTCCGGCCGGCAAACACCACCTCGCCGGCTCCGTTTAGCAAAAAAAAATATACACACCTCGGCCGCTAAATAGGAAAGCCTCGGAGCACATGTTTGTCGGCCTCGGCTTCGCCCCGGCCTACAATTACACGTCATCCGAGACATTTCCCACTTAAACGGCCTTGGCATGTAATCTACTATTAGTGAATTTGAATCCTAATAAACTGTGATTTTAAGAGTGATCTAGGTAAACGCAACTTACTAGGTGATTTACTCACCAAATAAAGGAATTGTATACAATTTCATGCAATATTTTTATGAACTAAATAAAAAAGTAATAGAAAAAGTCACGCACATTACGCCAACCGTACATCTGTAAGTTCTTACGAGGGACGGAGCTATACTAAGGAATGAGATAGTGATATTTACCTCTCACTCCTTAGTATAGCTCCGTCCCTGTAACTTACGTAAGAACTTACAGGTGTAGTGTACGACTGGCCTTAAGTTACCTTTCAGAAAATACAAATAAATTGGTTACTCAGTTTCCCTCGTTGCTAAGCAACGGGAATCCCGACTACGACTGCCAAGTTTCTAAACTGTCTGCGGTTTCTATTTCATTGCAGTAAACATCATAATGGCTCTAAAATGTACTTTAATACGGTTAAATGGCGGTTTCATACTGTTTCATTACATGCTTAGTGTGTATTAGTGTTTTTATATGCTTTCTCTTTGTTTTGTGATCGGCTGCCTACCTCGACGTCTGTAATCTGTAAATTCAAGGCATTTGATTTGTAAGTATCAGAATGCCCTAATGCCTTTTTATACACGTGTGTATTTCATACGGGTGTATATTTAATCCAGCTATATCTGGCCCCTATGTCACCATGATTCTGACAGGTGCGACAATTGTAAAATATCACTGTTAATGACGTCACAGGCCCCCGTAGGCTACGACTGGAATCGTACGGAATATTTTTTAATACCTAGTGTTTTTATTCGGCGTATTTTTTTTTATCCTATTGAGCTGTAATCTGCACAATTACTTAGTTTGTCTCTTATTGAGATATTTGACGTAAATACGAGTATGCGAAACAAAGTAATTTTACCTACATTTTCAATAGTTTATTATGTTCTGAAAACTATTCGAATATCTCAAAATATGAAACCGAATATTCTAATACCTGAAACTTTCGAATAATTTCAAATCCTACACGCAAAACGCGCGTGTCTAACTGAGCCTTTAAAATAATCTGTATAAAGTAGGTATAAATCTCGTGTTTGAGCTTTTAGCGTTATTCCCACAGATGTCATATATACCATAGATCAAGCATAGATACGTTTGCTTGATCTATGGTATATATTACTTAGCGTGTCAAATGAACTCAGTGAAATCCACTGAGTTGTCCGTCTTTAATCGCAGCTTGCAGCTTTCGGGCGTCAAATTTTGTAAGTTGGAGTGAACAAAAACATTAATAATGCCTCCTTAAGTAATATTAATTGCAACAACACAAAAAAATATGAATAGTCAGGGCCTGAGACATATTTAAAATCATAGGCAAGTAACAACTTCAGTACAAAATCTGACACGCTCGGCCGCCATACAAATGAATGAAATTGTTTCTTCTATCCAAATCTAATTCTGTGATTATTCCCGTCGTTCTTGTACGATATTATGAGCTATATCTTGCGGCTTAGGTTCAGCCTTTGTATCAAAGGTAGCGATAATCCCTGATACGTACCCTTTTTATTCCGATTTCTTTGATCTTTCGCTAAAAGGTTCTATAACAATGATTCTTACTGAGAAACTTTATCATTTATTTTTATACCAAATGTATGGAAAGCCGGGGAAAATACTCGGCCACACACATATTCATGTAAAATCCTTATCATGTAATAATAATAGGGATGATGACTGTAGTTAAAATAAATTATTTAACATTATGCACGACATAATACACGAAGAAATTATTACTAGGATGTCGATTGCAGTAATTTTTGTACAGAACTTCTATTTAATAAATTGAAAAGAACTTAAAAGAGTAGATCATTTGGCAGTACTCAAAAGTGACGTCACTTATTTGAGTATTTCATATAAAATTCCATAGTGGTGATCGTTTTGACAGTTCGAAAAAAGATGCTGGTTTGACTTGAAAACTCAACCGCGTAAAGCTAACTTCATTTACGAATTAGGTATCAAACTCCTAATACAAATGGGCTTAAAATTTCCTAAACATTCCCTTAATTTCCCTGTAAATGAATAAACATGCGTATAGCGATCATATTTGCAAGGCCTCGTCACGCGTGAGTTTGACACCCTGTCACAGATGCAATAACAAATAATGTAGCAGATACGCTATTTGATTTGGACCAACCTTTAGTTGACATGTCAACTGCAACAACTGCAGTTGTTTCCATGCGTTATCACGGCCTATGATTAAATAAATAAGTAATGTGGTAGGTTAGTGCAAAAATTTTGATACTGTAATTCACACACGTTCCCATTTTTTTATGAATTTATAATTTTCATGAGTGTTATTAAAAAGAAGAGCTCTTTGCCTTTCTTCTCGGATGCTGTGATTGATATTTATATAAATTGCTCCATATTTATGAACTTTTTTTTATACTACTGCATTTTAGTAGTGTTTCTTCTTTACCATTTTGTTTTCCAATGAGTCTAAATAACAGCATCGATACTATAATAAACTGTGAACCTTGTGTCTAATTTTTTTTTATCAATTTCACAAAGATTGTTGAAATTGTCTCCGAAGATCGCACTTTTTTGGCGTTAAGCATTATCTGAAATTATTTTCATTTTGACGACTTTTAAGCGAATGCTTTTGGATTTTATATTGTGAAACATAAAACAGAAGAATCAATTTACAGTCCTATGGCTGTTTTAAGTACATGCAGGCTTATGATGGTACCGACTTTAATCGTTTGTCGTTGTTGCCGTCAGGTTTTAACAAGAATGTAAGTGAGAAAGTGACGCGTAGCACGATAAATAGATAAAACCGACAAACGGGTCTTATTCACGTAAAATTACGTTTAATTTTATCCTGACGTTTCTGACACCCGTACATGGAACTATTGTGTAACTGTGGAGTGTGGAGACTGATATTACGATGGCTACTTTATTTCGTGGACAAGCATTGATTTATCAAACGGTCCCCGCATGTTCTGCGGCGTATCTCTAATGGAAATGGAAGTAATGCATCTGCGGCCCTGCGTGATGTAACCCAACACGACACGTCCTATATTTCCAACAAGGGCGAGGTTACTCACACCTCGCACTTGTTCGCATGCATTATATTATTCATTTATTAATGTTCTCGAATTTTCTACATGCTTGAGATATTATTCCCATTTTCTTGCAGAGAATTACAAGAAACAGATACTTAGGTATACATATTTCCTTTGGAATCCTCGACCTTCTTGATAGGCTTGCGTGGCGATATATATCTTGGGACTGGTTACTCAAATCGAACTACGACTTACCCCCACGGTAAAATGTCGGTACCAAGCGACGATATATATGTATAATAAATATACAGGGTGTAATCGATAAGTGTTTACAGGCCATAATTATAATTCCGTAAATATGAGAGATATCAGAAAACTTTTAACTGATATCGAAAGTAAGTTACCCAACGAGTAAAATTACATTAATTACTTTTTCTAAATAGATGAAAAAATATGAAAAATATTAACTTAAAACGCTCCCATACTTTAGTACGAAGAAAGAATGTCGGGTGTCGTAAGAGATAAAACTGTTAGAGATTCGTTATTTGTACGAATGCCTTGTAATAAAATAATAATACTAACGGTTTAATCTAACATTAATTCTTAAATAAAAACATATTCGTATTAATCTAGTCTTTGAATGAACGGTTACGTACTAAATATATTGGAGGGTTTGAAGTTAATATTTGAGATATTTATGTTTTTAATTCAAAAAATTTCAAGTTTTAAGTTCATTTTCGATATCAGTTAAAATTTTTCTGATTTCTCTCATATTTACAGAATTATGGCCTGTAAGTGTAAACACTTATCGATTACACCCTGTATACATATAGGTACTTATTTAAATACATAGACAGCCACGACCAAGGAAAAAATATCTGTGTATTAGTTACATACACAAATAATGCCCTCGCCGAGATTCGAACCCGGAACTTCCAGCTTTGAGGGCAGGGTCTAGAGTCACTACCAACTAGGCTACGGAGGCTGACAGAAAAATAAAATGTAGCTTTCCTTTATTGTACACTTTATGCCTTAGTGTTGCTTTGCTTTGACTCCGTTTACTTTTCTTCTTTGAACTAGTCAGAAGAGCACTCAGTTACTAATTAAACTATGCCACTGCAAAGCTTTTAATTAGTTCCGTTTATTTAAGTACTAGCTCTTAAAGCTGTATATAGAACGCACTCTCCTCGAGTTGCAACTGTATTTGTCAGTTTGTTTGTAAATAGTTTGCTGTGGCCGCTTGGTGACGCCCATAAGAATATATTTGTCACCACCCCAACTCTTCCCGTGGGTGTCGTAAGGGATTTGAAGTGTCACTGACCATTATTTATCGAAGATTGATGATGCGTCTATACACTTAGGTAATAGGAGAGGCCTTGGTCCAGCAGTGGACTAATTATGGGCTGATGATATGATCTGATTATGGAATCGGAAACACACACACACTTGCGATGCGAAACGGCGTAACCCTGTCACGTTTATGTTGGTTAGACTCGTCTTAATTAGCACTAAAATCACTAAATGATAAAAACAAAAGAAAGTACACTCTACTAATTGAAACTCTAGGCTACGCAGAAACCATGTCAAAGTAACATTATCATTGTTATCGATCAGATTGTAAGACATCTTATACCACTTGTCATTTTGAGATAGTTCTACAGTCAAATGGTTATGTACATTTGGTGATAAAAAAGTAAATATTACAAAATTGTGATACAGTCATATCGACGCTTATGAACAACGCTGCATCTCAACTATCTCAAGACACTACTTTGTTGTAATTTGAATTCTAACAATGGAGCACTAGAATTCCCATTGCAGGCGCGTACTATTTTGAAATACAGCGTTGTTTATGATAAGGAACAATATACAATTGCGGATTCCGAATCAAACCAACACGTATATCACTCGAAGGTTCGCTTGTATTAAACCAAGTTAACCAAGTACCTGCGTAGTGATCCGTCACACACCGGGTCGGGTTTCCTCCCATGGGTATCGATGGCTCCGTAGCGCGTGTCCGGAGTCCGATATCACACTTGCTTAAGAGGAAGTGTCCTACATAATACATTGGTTCACTTCTGCAGTGTTATTCACTAAGGAAACCGCCTTGCTGTCAGCGCTGTGTCAGCGCTGTGGCAGAGTCGTGCCTAAAAATGGTATTCACTAATGTACAAACAACAACACAGCTAGGTATACACTTCAGAAATTGGAAATATTGCATGAAAGAGAATCACACTTACAGTCACATGTCAGTTACATAGGAATGTTGAGCCACTTGGCAAAGGATGCAATTTGGTCGTGTAATATTATGGGTTCGGTATTTTTCGTTAGTAGGCACGATCGCGACATTTCCGATGGTCCCCGATGATATGTCATCTTTGTTGCGTCAAAATTTCAGAATTTGAAAACTAGTTGACATAATAAAGATTCCTTCGTCTACGAAAATTAAGAATTAGCTATCGGCCATTATTAGACGCTAGATGTCGTTGTTCCTAGTGGAAACTGGATAACGACAGTTCTTCATAGATTTGTCTAAAACCGTTTAGTAATTTATTAATGTTTTTACGAGGTCAACAAGAATTTATTCATTAATGTAACAAAAAATAAAAACCATATAAAAAAAATATGTTTTCTTCAAATCGGATGCCATGATTTATCTAACATTAATAGGCGAGGTATTTTTTCCAAGTCAAGATATTTTTACAAATAGCCATGTTATCGGGCAATTTTAAATTATTTTTTCCATTGACAGAGACAAATGCTATTGCTGTCTTTATTATCATTCGTCACATCTCTTAGTTGACGTTAGTTAAATACTTATGTAACCTTTGTGGAAATAGGGTAGATAAAAGTTTGACAGTCTACCTATAATCCTTTAATCTGTCAGTAGCCATACAAATGTTTAATAGAGACTTGATAGTTTCTGGCTGAAATTCTAACTTTGAAAAAATATCTGACAGTGACAGCCGTTGAAAGGAAAATGAACGAAAATTTCTACATAGCTGCTTAGCAGTCAAATTACCGGCTCTGAAGTTAGATTGACGTCTCCAGGACTAAAGCGGATGTTTTATATAACGTAACTATAGTAACGTCAGCTTCCGGGAAAATCGGGATCAATCATTGGTTAAACGTTTTTGTTATTACGTAACCATGGTAATGTCACCTTCTGAAGAAACCGCGAGCGATCATTGGTTAACCGTAGCAAGGCCCGCTCCATTGGTCAGCAGAGTTCGGCCGAAGTCGTGATACCAGTCTCATAAGATTTCGGAACCCGATTTGTATTATTCGACCAAGTTGCAAACAATCAACATTCCCGTGTATTATTTAATTTGAAGTTGACATAATATAAATATATTTATCTCTTTCATTTTCTCTCTGCTCTGTCTTTAATGGTCAGTTAGGAGTGTTGCTGCTTGTACTTTAAACGACACTAGTGCTCGGCGACGAATGCGGCGTGAGCTGGAACTACACTGCGTCGAGAGTTTGACGTTTAAATGTATGAACTTCGTATTCTCTAACGAAAAACAGCGACAAACTCGCCCACAACCTCGCTCACAGCCTCGATTTCTAATAAAACAGCTAGGATTTTAGACAAGGCTGTCCTGACGTCGAGCTCGTTGACGAACGCAGCGTCGAATGTGTGAATAAGAGAATAGCATAGCTGTGTTAAACAAAGTCTGACAACTTTTTTTTCTTTTTCTTCAGCTTAGGGTAAATTGCTAGTAACTGGCCATCCTCCAGTAACTGGCCACCTTATATAAAATGAACTCTATGTGTCTAATTATCTCTCTCTCTTCCTGCCTATGTATCCCACATGGTGGTGGGGTCAGCTTTATTTTTCTCCTCCACTTCTCCCTATCTTTGACATCGTTTTCAGAAACATTGCATTTAGCCATGTCTGCCAGCAACACATTTGTTCAGGTAGTCTTAGGCCTCCCTCTTGAACGTTTTCCGGGGACAGACAAATTCGGCATCTGCTTGCCAACACAATCGGGTGGTCTTCTCTTGACATGTCCATACCATCTCATCCTGCTTTCCTGTAGCTTATCGGCTATGTCACGGACTCCCAGACTACCTCGCACGTATTCATTGCGGATCTTGTCCAGTCTGGTGACTCCGCACATCCACCTCAGCATCTTCATCTCTGCAACATGAATGGCATGGACATGTCCTTGTGTCACGGCCCAGGTTTCACTGCCGTATACATATAAGTAGGTACTGGTCTATGTACCTAATTATAATTAGAATATATTTTGGAAGAGGGAGAGTGCTTGACATTGACATGACACATCGTTTTAAAATGAATTCTAACAATAACCACATTTGTCACCACCCCAACTCCTCCTGCGGGTGTCGTAAGAGTCGACTAAGGGATTGAAGTGTCACTGACCATTTTACAAGATTGATGATGGGCAGCAGCGTCATTATAGTGGACACATTACTGCGATCGCCAATCCGCTTGCCCAGCGTGGCGATTATGGGCATTTACCTCCTGATGCGTCTATACGCATAGTTCATAGGAGAGGCCTACGTCCAGCAGTGGACTAACATAGGCTGATGATGATGATGATGATGAATAACCACATAGATTTATTTTTTCTATAAGGTGTCCAGTTACTGGAGAGTGGCCAGATACTAGCAATTTACCCTATTAAAAGTCTGCATTAATTTAATTTAAACTTTATTGAGACATAATAACTATAAATATAATTAATAAACTCACGTGTATGAGGGGGCTTACCACGATTTATTCATGCGATTCAGTTTAGGACCTAATCTGAATCGCATTGTGTCAGTTGAGTAACTGTCAAAAACTAACAGGCGGACCCTTTTTTTTAACGTTGGGGAAATGCGTTTATGCATGCCGCCTAGTCCAGAAGAAACCAGGGGGCTATGACGGACTAACCACTAGTGGACTAAATAACAGGCGGACCCTAAACTGAATCGTATTTCAGTGATCATGGTAGCCCTCCAGTACGCGCCGCGCTTGCGAGTCGCTTCGCATGAACGCGGGCTCAGTGCTTGATAATGGATACCTAGGCTCCCCGAAACATGTCGCGCGTAGTGACTAAATTCACGTGAGTTTAACCGTTTAATTATATTCATAATTTAAGGACTGACCCCCTTATTCATAAACGTCTGCTAACTTAACAAGCTGCTAAAGGTGCATTCAGACCAAGCGAACATTTGCTATTCTAACCTCCCACTCTACGAAATTCGATCATTACACAAAACGTGATTAGTTGATTTCGTAGAGCGGGGATAGAACAGCGAATGCTCTTTTGGTCTGAATGCACCTTAATAATTGTTTGTCCCTTCCGGTTTTAACAATGTGCCCATAAGAGCAAAAGGGACAAACAATGCTTAGCGGCTTGTTAAGTTAGCAGACGTTTATGAATAAGTGGGTGAATGTTTTAGTGATAGTTAGTTTTGAGTTTGTATTTATGTTAAGGTTTTTTTTTATTTCGCTTTATAATTGTTATGCATATTAATAAATATATTTAATTATCCTTTCAATCTAGACATTCAGTTACCATTTAAACATTGTAAAATTTCCCCCGTGGGATTCATGTAACTTTATATGTACTAGTAATAAATTAAAAATATTAGATTAAAAAAAATAAAGACTGGTTTACTCGCTTGAGGTCTTACGCTAACTAATGCGATGAAGTGAGAAGTGAGAGTGAAATTATGTGAGAAGTTTTTTGTTCCTACTGCTACTTTTACTGCCTTTGGTTTGCCAGACTATAGTTGCCGAATAGTCGGTTACTAAGTTGGCCAAATTGTAATTTACTGAAATGCACGGACATTTATCATTATTACATTTTCTGAAGTAAACAAAAGTTTCTGTTGTAGTAGATACTTTCATTTGCATTTCCATTAACATGTTTTTTGCGAAATTGGCAACTCTCCCAAAACTCCAACTTGTTCAGAATGTAAATCATAAAGAGGCTAATTAATTAGGCAAACAAACGTTTGTAAACAATCTAAATGGAACTAAACTCGAAAACTTGAATTTTACGAAGTAATTAGGTGCTTATCTTATAATCATCAGCCTTTTCAGTCCACTGCTGGGCTTGTAACTTGTAATACAAGTGAAAGTCCTTTTTAACACCTTAAATTAGATATTTCCTACGAACAAATAAAACATGGAATCCGCACGCCCTAATAAATTGCCTTTCAAAAACGGTCCTGAATTTTAGTTGACAAATGTCACCCTTTCTTTAATGCATCACGGCAATGAATTTCAATGTCAACCTATAAAAACTTAAACCGCCATTTAAAAATAGTTGTGATTGATCCATCAAACTTTTGATTGGCTATACCCTATAACCATTTGTCAAAGATGTTGCGCCAAAATATGCGCGGTGTTAAGAAAAGCGTTATGTCCTGCCCATCTTGGCACAATTGCACAATTGATTTTTGGCATTTTTGAGCTGGCGTTAGACGTCCATGTTATATATGGTCGCAGGATATTTCCGCTTGCATTACAAGTTCCAAGCTTTTGAGAAATAGGCCGCTGGGCATATGCCTCTCCGTATTAGGTACTTATGCATATGGACGCATTAGGAGATAATTCCCATAATCCCCGCGCTGGGCAAGTGGGTTGGCGATCTCAGTAGTGTGTCTACTATGATTACGCTGTTGCCGATCATAACATTTGATAACGGAATTGTTAATGACAAATCAACCCCTTAGTCGACTCTTACGACACCCACGGGAAGAGTTGGGGTGGTGACAAATGTATTATTGCTGCTGACACCACGTATACCCGTTTTATCTATTAGTTAGGCTTCTTCGTATACCTACTTAACTCTCGTTCAAAAGCAAACTTTGTTTCGTTGTTACAAACACATGTACGCTTAGCACATGATTGGTATGTCAGTATTTCGCCGCGAGATAAATTTTCCATCGTTTACAAAGTATATGAATAAAAGAGGGATGGATAGTCTATCTCGCGGCGACATAACATAAGCCTATTGGTCCGCCCGATGCAAGCGGAAATCGCAACCAATGATCATCTGACATGGGGGAAACACCTCTCATTAAGGTCCGACCGAGACCCATATTTTAGTCTCGGCCGAGACCGAAACCGAGACCGAGACTTGGTAGAAAGGATAAAAAACCGGCCAAGTGCGAGTCGGCCTCACGCGCGAAGGGTCCCGTACCATTATCAATTTATTATTAAAAAAATACAGCTAAATCAACATACCTCAAAAACTATAGGAGGTAATTTAATCAAACCAAAAATCGTTGATAGAGTTTATTGATGTGCATAACATATATTTTTTTTAGAATTTTCTATCGCGTAGGTTAAAAAATAGAGGGGGGGACACATTTTTCAGACTTTGAGAGCTGATATCTCGAAAACGATTTGCTTAAATAAAAATGTTATTTATAAACCTTCTTTTCTTTTTAAAAACCTTTCTATGAATACCCCACACGCTTATATACAACTAAAAAAATGTTTCTATCCCTCAGTTACATGTATGGAGGGCCCCCACCCCAATGGTTTTTTATACAATATAGTATCATAATCCTGTAGCGGTTCATACAACACATATCCTAACCAAATTTCATTACTGTAGCGTTTATAGTTTCCGAGTAAATCGGTTGTGACAGACGGACATGACGAATCTATAAGGGTTCCCGTTTTTGCCATTTTGGCTACGGAACCCTAAAAACGTATAAATTACATAAAAAATCCCTAGCAACCTATAGTAAGTCCAACGTCAAAATACAGCAATTTTTTTTTTGGATATTTCCTTTTACGAATCTCTGCCACGGCCGAGAGCCAAGAGGGATATTTCGACTCGATTTTTGGCCGAGAATGCCGAGATCGAGACCGAGACCGAGATCTCGGTCGGACCTTACCTCTCATCAGGAAATGAGAACCAGAACCTTTCTTCCCAAAACCTTCCATTCTTAGAGTATTAATACAAGTATGCCATTGCCAATCAAGTTACATTACAGTACAGTAAAAGTAGAGGTAGGTACCTAACGGTATAAATTAATTTTCAACTAAACTCGGTCATAGGTTTCTAGATGGCAATTCGGCTTATTGGCTCGTTGAACTTTGCTGGCCAAGTGTGAAATTGATTGCGCGGGTCATGGCGTGGGTAGTGCTCTCAAGCAAAAATATGTATACAGTTCCTCACTTTACGTCTACGGCATAAGGTGATGAAGTGTATACATGTATATGCCCTATACAAGGCTATACATATACCTACAGAGATGTTATTTACATTTAAACTAGGCGTTAGGTTTTCCCAAGCAATTAAACTGATTAAGGTATGTACAAGGAAATTTCCGATATGTAAACAATTTGGGAGTAATAAAATTACTCGCAGACAAAGCCAAAGGTCAACCTATTTTATAGTCAGTAAAGTTTATCTATATTCCTCTTCGTACAGTCTCGTTGTCACAGTGGGAATTGAGAATAAATGTGAAAACCGCTAGGGATCTTGTTTCTTGTCTTGTCCTAAAAGAAAACAAGCGTACGGTGATGGTAAGCTAAGGTGCATGCAGACCAAAAGATCATTCGCTGTTCTATACCCCTACTCTACGAAATTCGATCGTTACACGAAACGTGATTCGTTGATTTCGTAGAGTGGGGGAATAGAACAGCGAATGCTCTTTTGGTCTGCATGCATCTTTACCATATCTCCTTGCTACATATTTATTCACTACCCACAGTCCTTTTTTTGAAGAACAAGTCCCGGTAAGATTCTTACTGGTTCTTCTCGGGTCAGTGGTGTTTGGTTAGATAGAACTGGAAGTAGTTTTAATTTTATCTGTAACAGAGACCATTCAATCATTTAATGTTGACTTTACACCCTATACTGTACTCCCTCGGGAGAATAGTATGGTGTCTTTATGGGCAGAACCTTTATGTATGCTGTAGAAGTAATTTGCCCTTCATCAAATTGTACAATACCATGAATTTGGCTGTATTTAAATGTAAACGTCTGTGTAATTTGCTCTCTTTTAAATTTTATAATTTTGATTTCAGCGATAAAAAAGTACGCATTATGCTAAGACTAGGACCAGCGGCCATTTTATCGTAAGAATAATTAAAAATCCAATAACGGCAAAAACCCGCAGTCTAGCATAAATAGGGTTCCTAATTACTAATCTAGGCGCCCTCTATAGAATCCATATTTAGCAGATACCTTTTGTTTCGGAGGTGTGGGGTACTTGAATACTAAGTGCCTTCGTTGAAGTAGTAATTAGCTTAGCCTTGTTTAAACGCAGGTTTCAGCAAAATTGGAAATTGATCTGAAATTTAAGTACTTGGGTAAGACCGGACAGTTTTTCGGAAAATCGCAGCACCGCTTAGGTTAGAATATAATGCGTCGAGTTTCGATTAGACATGCACCATGATTGTGATGTTTTAAGGTTATCTTATATACAGAGTGTTTTTTTATTCTCCGGCCAAACTTCAGGTTCATTTGGAGGTCATATGGATGAACTTTTTCTATGGAACTGACATCCGATTCGAGAAAAATAATCTGATGTTCCATATATTTGTGCCTTGTTCTCAGGGCTTGTATGGGAACATCAGATAATTTTTTCTCGAAATTTATGTCGATTTAAATTCCAAATTCCTTTGTTTGCGTTTGGCCCAGAATATTCGGGACGCGGCGCCGCCCACCGTTAATGCACTTGCTGCAAATTGGTTCGTGTCCCGTCACACTTTAGGGGATTTCTGGAGCATAATGGGAATTATAATATTAACCCACAATTTTGTATATCATGATAGCTCACTGAAAATTTGAATTTTGAAGTGTTAAAATTGAAGTGATAATTTAATGGGTATTTATTGAATAGCTTGGAAGGTCCTAATTGTGCTGAGATGGACCAATCACAACTAATTTTAAACATTGGGTTAAGTATGTATATGTATAAGCATGATGTATTGAAGAGGGGGTGACAATTGTCAACAAAATTTCAGGATCTTTAACCCTCCGCATAAGAGTTGAAAAATGTCAATATGAAGTTTCCATACATTTGGGGTCTGGCTGGTATACCCTCCTCCTCCGCCTTGTCGTGTGGTGACGGCAGTAAGAATACATTTGTCACCACCCCAACTCCTCCTGCGGGTGTTGTAAGAGTCGACTAAGGGATTGAAGTGTCACTGACCATTCTATAAGATTGATGATGGGCAGCAGCGTCATCATAGTGGACACATTACTGCGATCGCCAATCCGCTTGCCCAGCGTGGCGATTACGGGCATTTACCTCCTAATGCGTCTATACACATAGTTAATAGGAGAGGTCTATGTCCAGCAGTGGATTAACATAGGCTGATGATGATACCCCACCTCGTATGCCGAAGATTAAAAAAAAATTGTATTGCGTACGTCTTTGTTTTATTTGTGCGTAGGGCCATTTGTCACCACCCCAACTCCTCCTGCGGGTGTTGTAAGAGTCGACTAAGGGATTGAAGTGTCACTGACCATTCTATAAGATTGATGATGGGCAGCAGCGTCATCATAGTGGACACATTACTGCGATCGCCAATCCGCTTGCCCAGCGTGGCGATTACGGGCATTTACCTCCTAATGCGTCTATACACATAGTTAATAGGAGAGGTCTATGTCCAGCAGTGGATTAACATAGGCTGATGATGATACCCCACCTCGTATGCCGAAGATTAAAAAAAAATTGTATTGCGTACGTCTTTGTTTTATTTGTGCGTAGGGCCATGCGAGACAAAACCAATCTTCTAGTTATACATTCACCACATTTAAAAATACCTGATCACAATTTTAATCTAATTGCCCATAGTTATCAGTGCTTACATAATAACCTAGTCAATTGTCAATGTAGTATTATAGAAAAAGTAAACTGTGTAACATATTTAGGAGTTAAAATAGACAATAGTTTTTCTTGGTCTCAGCACATAGATTATATCTGTGATAAATTGAAAATATTACTGGCAAAATTTTACCATCTCAGTTACAGAGTTCCTAAAGGTACTCTAAAATGCCTATACTTCTCATTGGTAGATTCCATACTGGGGTATGCTCTTGATTGTTACGGCCTTACATTTAAAACTTACATTGATAAATTAGAATCTCTACAACTAAGATTTTTAAAACTACTAGTACCCAATAAAATTAAAAATAACTGTAAAAACGACTATAGAAAACTTTATAAAATCTGTAAAATTCTCCCAGTTACTTTAAAACATAAATATATTTTGGCAATTAACAACCACGGTAATCACGAGCATAGCCTATGTGGCACTACTCATGAGCATGGTACAAGATCTGTATCCTTGGGTAAATTTAATGTACCTAGAGTCAATAATTACTATGGAGATAGGACTTTAAAAAAACGCTTACCTTATATTCTAAATAGTATACCTGAAGAGATCCGAACTGAACATAATGTACGAGCATTTAAAAGAAAACTTAAAAAATATTTATTAGATACATTACCTTAAAATTATTATTGTTAGAGCCAAGGTTAATAACTTGTCATTTGCTCAAGATTAGAAATAAATAATGTCATGTTGTATATTAGTGTAAGAATGTTAATAGTGTAAGATTGTCCATGTATATCTTAAGTCTTCCTGTAGACAAACTGTCTCAACAGTTTTACAGGACTTTTGTTAATTTTAGAACTATGTAGTACTCTTAATAAATAATAAATAATAATAATAATAATAACTCATGCATATCATTCGATATTGCAATAATAATCTGCTTATCCCGACCTACATCCGCTGTAACGTGATTTTAAGGCTCTACTCCAGTCTTATTAAACCTCCTCGTAAGCTTAAATAAGGCAACCTAAATTAAACTTTGCCTAGTATTGTATACGGTTTCATTTTGTTAAGTAAACCTGTAGGATATTGTAACTAAGACCCGTTGAAAGGTGGAATTTGCTGGATTGTAACACCTGGGTAATCGGAATTGAATTCATTTCCTTGAGACATAAGGTTTAATATTGAATCATACTGACAGTTGATAAAATAATAAAAGGATATATTAATAGGCATGATGACTGTAGTTAAAATAAATTATTTAACATTATGCACGACATAATACACGGAAAAATTATTACTAAGATGTAGATTGCAGTAATTTTTGTACAGAACTTCTATTTAATTAATTGAAAAGAACTTTAAAGAGTAGGTCATTTGGCAGTACTCAAACGTGACGTCAATTTTGAGTATTTCATATAAAATTCCATAGAGGTGATAGTTTTGACAGTTCGAAAAAAGATGCTGATTTGATTTGCCAGTCATCATGCCTATTGCCCAGCGTGGCGATTACGGGTATGTCCTAATGCGTCTATAATGTCCATATAGCATTTCAGCAGAGGTGAAGCTAAATACGCATAAGAGCCACTTTTATATTATACAACATCCCCCATTTTCACTAACACTTTTTGACTCGAGATGGTTAATCCATTTTGGTTGATGGGACAAATTGTAAATATGGGTTTGCTTAGTTAGGAGACCATTTATTATTCATTACTATTTACACATTACTATCACTAATTGCCTCTAAGTGGCAGTCAAGCCAGCCCCACATGCTTGTCATAACGAGGAGTCATCTGCAAAAGTGGTATGGAATTGGTTGCCACGAGAAATCGATTAGGCGCTGTGCTGCATGCTGCATTGCGGGAGGTAAGGTGTAAAAGTAACTACTTCGAATGTAAGTGTTATTGTGAATTAATAATAAATAAATCTTGGGACATCTTACACAAATCGACCTAGGCCCACGGTAAACTCAATTAAGGCTTGTGATGTGGGTACCAGGCGACGATATATATAATAGATAGATACTTAAATACATAGAAGGCCATGACCAAGGAACAAATATTTGTGTTAAATAAATACACAAATAATGCCCTCGCCAGGATTCGAACCCGGAAACCTCCAGCTTCGTAGGCAGGGTCACTACCAACTAGGCTACGGAGGCTGTCAAATTACTTGCACTTTCTGAATTTTCCCAATGCTAAGCAGGTAAAGGGTGAAGTGAAGACACATTTTGATTGAAAATGGGCCGTTCTGTACGTGGTCTCACTACCCTAGCCTACTAAACGACCATCTTCTATAGTCAAAATGCGTACGCAGTACGCATGCTGATATTATGTGCCTTTACCCTTATCCATCAACACAAACAGTTTATTGTGTTTGAGACATGGATGTTACTCTTCAAAATCATATGAAGCTGTCCACTGGCATCCAAAAAAAAAGCCGTGCAGCGGTTGCAACGGTGAAAGTGCAAATTCATATTCTAATCCCACAGCGGACCGTTATATTAGAAATGAAATTAGCTATCAATTGTAAAACATCGAAAATTTCAATCAAGCCCTTACAGTCTCGTT
>JALPQI010011025.1:0-58576 GCA_025490895.1 Thaumatotibia leucotreta
TTTTCAGTACAACGCTTTTCGTTTTAAGCAATAATATATTTCCTAAATAGGTATTTAGACCAATTATCTACTGTAACACAACACATTGCGTACAACAATGTATTTTAGTGGGTTTCTTTTGTAAAAAAGTTAATGTTCCAATAAAATAATTACACAACATTTTTATAGATATAAAAAAATGTAGAGTAGGGTACGACCGTTACGTTTCTGAAATTGTAGGTCGGTATTGTTTCTACTTAGTCTCAGTACAGAGTGCGTAGCTATGTTGCCAAATTCGATGCTCCAATGTTACAAGGTTCTATTTACCCTTTTGTAACTTGAAATTTGTCACACTGACACCTAGTCCAGATTTAATTACCCCGAAAACGTATCATAGAACCCTTGTAATGTTGGGGTAGCGAATGGCTAAAGCTTAGTTGGGTCAAACTCAAAATCATGTTATGAGTCTTTCCGGTGGACATTTTCAAAGTTAAGGGCTATGAGAGTTAATTTTCTTCTTAAACCCTTATTGTCATTTAAATGCACTCCTTTTTTATTTAATTGTATAATAAAATACGATCGCCAATCCGCTTGCCCAGCGTGGCGATTATGGGCATTTACCTCCCAATGCGTAGGTACGCATAGTTAATAGGAGAGGGTTACGTCCAGCAGTGGACTAACATAGGCTGATGATGATGATGATGATGATAATACCTGTGGACAGGTAGTAATTATTTTAATCATACAACACTATGAAAAAGGAGTCGTACGTCTTAATGAAGATAAGGCTTTCATAAGAAAATCAAGCTTTATAGGCCTTAACTTTTAAATTGTCCACCGGAAAGACTACGAAACTACGAACATGATTTTGCGTTTGACCCAGTTGCGTATTTATTTATTTAATCTTTGTGGCACAATAGCAAATAAAGGACAAGGCATTCCCTACCAGTCAACCATTACGCAAATTGGGCAGAGTCAATTGCCAAAAAATGTCTACGCACCCAGTTGTAAGTCCGGTAATAAACAAAAAGTCCAATAATAGACAAATGATAATCATAAAAGAGAAGCACTCGTGTCGTATCTATACGACACGAGTGCGGAAAACATGAAAATCGAAACGAGTGGCGATGTTTTAAAACACGACAGAAGGGAGTGTTTTAAATCGACACGAGTTACGTATTTTCTTTTTCCTTTTTTGCTACGTCTGCTGAAAGGCTGGCAACGATCCCGTGACGCCAGATTTCAGTGGCCCTACCGCGAACTATGAAATTTGCAAATTTCGGGGATTTTTCTCTGTCACTATAATAATGCCTTCTTTGGTGTAACAAAGACAAATCCTCGAAAGTTACGAACTTCAGTATTCGTGGCAGCAGGCCTCAGGTTCACACGCAAAGTTTTTACTCAGAGGGTCTTGTCGTTTGCCTCGTGTGCTATAAACAGTGATCGGTTTTTTGAATTCCCCCTAGCGGGATTTCGCGTATAAAAAAATTACGGGTGTGACTATAAAATTTTCTTTAACACTATTGTATTATACACACAAGAGCATAGGTACTTTATGAAACAGAAATATAGCAATATAATTGAAGTTTATTTTTCAAGTTACTATAGTAGACCCGCCGGGTGAATCCAAAAAACCCACAGAATTAGATTTGGATAGAAGAAACAAGTTCATTAATTTGAATGGCGGCCGAGCGTGTCAGATTTTGTATTGAAATTGTTACTTGCCTATGATTTTAAATATGTCTCAGGCCCTTGAGTATTCATATTTTTTTGTGTTGTTGCAGTTAATATTACTTAAGGAGGTATTATTAATGTTTTTGTTCACTTCAACTTACAAAATTTGACGCCTGAAAGCTGCAAGCTGCGATTAAAGACGGACAACTCAGTGGATTTCACTGAGTTCATTTGACACGCTAAGTGGATACGTTTGCTTGATCTACGAGTATGACATCTGTGAAAAAACCGATCACTGGCTATAAAGGAAGATTGTACCAGAATGAATACTCGTACCCTTGGATAACGTAAGATCAACTGCATGCCTAGCCAAGATACCATCCTGCAATCGCATACAATAAGTAGAAAGTAAGAAAGGTATGAGAAATAAGACCATATATGACATGGACGTCTAATTCCAGCTCAAAAATGCCCCTAAAAACAATTGTTCAATTGTGCCAAGATCGCCAGGACATAGCGCTATTCTTACTACAGGCCTTGTACATCTTTGCAGATGATTTAAACAGCGTCTGTTTGTAAATAAAATAAGTAAAAAAAGTTTTAATTTAAACGGTTTTTATTGCACCAAAAACTAGAAAATAAAAATTTGTTGTAACTAACCGTAGATGCTACTTTGTGTAGATTAGTCACGTGAAACTATTATCACTGTAGTCTTCCCAAGTTGGATGCTGAAAGCCACGTTTAGCCTCTATGTCAGTGGATTAAGCGTTACTTAATCGGAAACTTTTACCAAACTGAAATAAAAACGTGGGCCGTACGCAATCGTGATTAAGTTACCTACTATAGTTATTTAAGAACAAACATAGAAATGAAGACAGCAATAGTGTAATAAGTCTTGTTCTGGCTTTGATAAAAGTTATTTACCTCTGTAGAAGTGTTGGAACAGAAGGATGATTAATTGCAAAATTAAAGCTACAATTTCATATTTTGCACTTGTATGTTTCTTTATAATAACGCCCCACGTTTTTATTTTAGTTTGGTAAAAGTTTCCGATTAAGTAACGCTTAATCCACTGACATAGAGGCTAAACGTGGCTTTCAGCATCCAACTTGGGAAGACTACAGTGATAATAGTTTCACGTGACTAATCTACACAAAGTAGCATCTACGGTTAGTTACAACAAATTTTTATTTTCTAGTTTTTGGTGCAATAAAAACCGTTTAAATTAAAACTTTTTTTACTTATTTTATTTTCAAGTTTTTAGTGCAATTGTAAAGTTAATTTCCGATACTATATCTACTTATTCTATGTAGATCAAAGATGTTGTTTGTAGTATGCAATACAATTATGCATGCTAGCGTTTAACTCTCGCGCTTGAATCACGATACATATGTAAACGTAATGGACATTATTTTATGTGTAACGAGAGGGTTATCCCTCCTGAATAGATATATTTAGAAATCCGACACTAAAAAAATGTCAGCTTGAATGCCCGAAGTGTCTCAAATGGACGTGTTATTCATACAATACCTTAGATAACAGAGATCTGACAATAAGGAATGTAATATCAATCAATTTGGTTTATTGAGAAAATCAAGGTAAAATTTTTATATTGAACACATTATACAACTCGAATTTCGAGACTATAAAATATAAACTCATACTGTCAGTCGACCAACCGGAGGACCGCAGGTCTGACGGAAAGTCCGACGCAAACCGAGGGCCCAAAGGGTCAATCCATGCAGTCTATCAACCGGAGAGCCATAGGCTCGACGGCACTATGGCACGCACTACGTGAACCGGAGGGACTCACACTCTCTGTCTATCAACCGGACGGCCGCAAGCCCGACGGCCCGCCCTACGCGAACCCGAGGGATATACTCATACTCTCAGTCTTATCAACCTGGTGACTGCAGGTCCAACGGCACGTCCTAGGCGAGTCATTCACGCTGTGAGTCTATCAGCTGGAGGGCCGCAGGCCCGACGGCTCGCCCTGCGCGATCCACTCACACTGTCACTCTATCAGCTGGAGGGCCGCAGGCCCAACGGTTCGCGCTACGCGAACCACTCATGCTGTCATTCTATCAGTAGGAGGGCCGCAGGCCCAACGGCTCGCCCTACGCGAACCACTCACGCTGTCACTCTATCAGCTGGAGGGCCGCAGGCCCGACGGCTCGCCCTACGCGAAT
Source organism: Thaumatotibia leucotreta (assembly GCA_025490895.1). NCBI lineage: Eukaryota > Metazoa > Arthropoda > Insecta > Lepidoptera > Tortricidae > Thaumatotibia > Thaumatotibia leucotreta. The sequence goes on from JALPQI010011025.1 coordinate 3,843, forward strand.
CACTCACGCTGTCACTATATCAGCTGGAGGGCCGCAGGCCCGACGGCTTGCCCTACGCGATCTACTGACGCTGTTAGTCTATCAGCTGGAGGGCCGCAGGCCCAACGGCTCGCCCTACACGAACCACTCACGCTGTCACTCTATCAGCTGGAGGACCGCAGGCCCGACGGCTTGCCCTACGCGATCTACTGACGCTGTTACTCTATCAGCTGGAGGGCCGCAGGCCCAACGTCTCGCCCTACGCGAACCACTCACGCTGTCACTCTATCAGCTGGAGGGCCGCAGGCCCGACGGCTCGCCCTACGCGAATCACTCACGCTGTCACTATATCAGCTGGAGGGCCGCAGGCCCGACGGCTCACCCTACGCGATCCACTTACGCTGTCACTCTATCAGCTGGAGGGCCGCAGGCCCGACGGCTCGCCCTACGCGGACCACTCACGCTGTCACTCTATCAGCTGGAGGGCCGCAGGCCCGACGGCTCGCCCTACGCGATCCACTCACGCTGTCACTCTATCAGCAGGAGGGCCGCAGGCCCGACGGCTCGCCCTACGCGATCCACTCACGCTGTCAGTCTAGCAGTCTAGTTTGCCCTACGCGATTCACTCACGCTGTCACTATATCAGCTGGAGGGCCGCAGGCCCGACGGCTCACCCAACGCGATCCACTCACGCTGCCACTATATCAGCTGGAGGGCCGCAGGCCCGACGACTCACCCTACGCGATCCACTCACGCTGTCACTATATCAGCTGGAGGGCCGCAGGCCCGACGGCTCACCCAACGCGATCCACTCACGCTGCCACTATATCAGCTGGAGGGCCGCAGGCCCGACGGCTCACCCTACGAGATCCACTCACGCTGTCACTATATCAGCTGGAGGGCCGCAGGCCCGACGGCTCACCCTACGCGATCCACTCACGCTGTCACTTGGAGCGCTAAGGTTCTCGAGTGACGGTCACGTACCGGAAGGCGCAGCGTGGGTAGGCCCCCCATAAGGTGGACTCATGACCTGGTGAAGGTCGCTGGATGCAGGTGGCGCAGGGCCGAACCATGATGATGATGATGATGTTGATAATGAAATCCGTGTTTCTACCAAATATCTAAAGCAGTACTTCAAAATCTGCATAACGCTAAACCTCACAAGGTGGACTCATGACCTGGTGAAGGTCGCTGGATGCAGGTGGCGCAGGGCCGAACCATGATGATGATGATGATGATGATAATGAAATCCGTATGTTTCTACCAAATATCTAAAGCAGTACTTCAAAATCTGCATAACGCTAAACCTAGCGGTTGTGGCAGGCAGTAACACTGGAGTATCAGGTTTGAGGAGTTGGACGTTAGTATTAAATTCGCATGTTTCTACTCAAGTAATATCTAAAGAACTTCTTTAAAATCAAGATATCGATAAAAGATAAGCCTTGCGGTTATTGTAGGCAGTACTGCAGCATCAGGAGTGAGGAGATGGAAGTCAAGATCAGGCTGTTAGTATTTGATTAGGCCAAACATGCTATACATTCATTTTCACGTGTCTAACACACTCGGTTAAGGTAAGCAGTACGTCTGCAGCATCAGGCTTTGAGGGTACAAGGATACAAATATTATAATATTGCATTGTCATGGGGACTTGACACGAGTTCCAAATTTCATTAATTTTGGTGCAGCAGAAGTGGTCGAAAAATCGATCACAAGATTTGAAGCATCGACGACAGTTGATACGCGGTGAAGTTAATAAAAACCGTTTAAAAACAACGTTTTTCGTGGCTAAATAAGCCAATTCGGGAAAGGCATATTTTCTTAACACCGCGCATATTTCCGCGCAACCTCTTTGATAAAAAGTTTATAGTATATAGCCAATCAAAGCTTTGATGGGCCATTCACAACTATTTTTAAATGGCGGTTTAAGTTTTTATAGGTTGATATTGAAATACATTACCGTGATGCATTGAAGGGGTGGTGACACTTGTCAACTATAATTCAGGACCGTTTTTGATAGGCAATTTAGTCTGGCGTGTGGCTTCCATGCTTTATTTGTTCGTAGTATGACAATGACAGATTCGAACAAACGTCAGCATTTTTCCATACATAATTTCAAATGATTTTTCGTTCGAACCTGTCATTTTCATATGAAGGGTCCAAGGAAAAAACACGTCCAAAGCTTAAAAAAATCAGGGCACATTCACACCTTATTCTGTTGAAAGTAAGGTGGTTTTCCCTTCTGTAATTTTAATTGACTAGACATGTTCTTTCCGTGGACTCTTCATATAATTATTACTCATCGTTTATCGTAATACGATTTCAAATCGGCATCTTAGCTAGGCATGCTACGTAATCTTAGGTTAGGCCACTAACACGAGGTTAAAACGAAGAGTAGCATCAAAAAAATGTACAGTCAAGGGCATTAATATATATACACTTCTCCATACTGATCCCTTGTAAATGTGTCTATATATTAATGCACTCGACTGTACAACAAACCCTAACATTGTCAGAATTTAAAAAAATCGTGCGTTCTAGCCTCCTCGCCGCAGTGTAGAGCAAAACATTCTGTCTTTTAAAATAATACAAAAAGTGGGTCAAAAAGTATGTATCTCATAAGATACTGCCAAGTTAAGGGTTAAGGATTTAATCAAAACAAAAATCACGATCCCGTCTACTGTGTTATAAAAGTATACTCAGCCCCTCGACACTTCATACTATGGTAAATTATGAAACCATTTGGTACCAACATTGAGACATAAATATAATCTTATAGAATTAAAATGCCTACTGTTGCATTTTATTACCACAAAATCATACTGGCCTTCAAACTTAGACGTATTATACTTTTATTTACCACCTAAATAGGTAAAACGTCAGTGTCAGAAACGTACCGTCTAATTGTTTATTATGAAAGCTGATCCCGGGTTCTTGTTTTATGTGTTTTATACAAAATATTTCAATGTTTCGTCTAAATGGGGGGCACAACAATAAGGAAATGTGAAGTGTGTTGTGTTCGGCGTGATTTAAATTCAATGGCAAATAAAATCTATCTAAATAAGGCAAGCTAATGCACAAGTGAGTGGAGAAATTTTATTCGTTCAACGATTCCTTGGCTTTGGACGATGTTTTTGAACTGCTGTATATGCCGGAGTTTTAGCTCGGAAACTTAACTCCTCGCCTCTCCGTAGTATAATATTTACGATTGGGCCCATACCCTACTAAGAAAATGAAATAAAAATACCTGTGCAATAAAATATATATTTGTGTTATAGCATTATTTTATTTTACCCTTTCATTATTCTTTTGTAATATAAATTCACTATTACGGTAGGTGCAGAAAAAAATATTGCACTTTTATCGATATCGACAAACAGCAAGTGTAGTGAGTGTCGAGCTCTAGTGTTGCTTTTTTAAGTTGGTAGTATTGACATATATTTTGTACGTTGGCACAAAGTACCTTCATAACTCGGTTTTGGGCTTGTTCGGGAGTGCCGTCTCTTAAAACGTAGTGATTTTATTCTCTTTGAGTATAGTCTGTCCAACAACCTTCGGCAGTAGTAAAAGGAGGCAAATTTAATAATCGTAGAAAAACACTTATGACATTAAATTTAGTTTTCATTAAATGCCTTAAATTACGTGCATTTTTTTTGCAAGTCGACCCCAACCGTGTCAGTTGGCTAACCTTAGATCATGTAGAACTAAGTGTACTAAATACCTACCTACCAACGGGGTGCAGAGTTTCAAAGAGATACCTAATTCACGGTTTTATTACCAGGGTATGTATGCCTTTTTATACAGATAAAAGTTCATTGAAGGCGAACCTCGATCCAGCAGGCTTAGCACATGATTGGTGCGACAATATGTCGCCACGAGATAGATCTCCCGTCCTTCACTAGCTATATTAACAAAAGAGGGATGGATAGACTATCTTGCAGCGAGATACTGTCGCGCCAATCATGTGCTAAGCATACAGTTTCTTGTTCAAAAAGACATCAACGCGCTTAGGTTTCTCTTGTTTTGGATATTTGAAGATAATTATAATTCTGGTATGTTACTGCTTTGTTTTAATATTTTCAGTTAAATAATGTAGGCCCCCCACAAGATGGACCCATGACCTGGTGAAGGTCGCAGGAGTCCGCTGGATGCGGGTGGCGCAGGACCGGTCATTGTGGCAATCTTTGGGGGAGGCCTATGTTCAGCAGTGGACGTCTTTCAGCTGATGTGATGATGATGATGATGAATGTAATTAAATAATTAGCTAATTATTAATTACAACAAGCAAACTTGAATATTACGATTTTCTCAAAATACCGGATGGTAATCAAATTACAGTACTATTTTCTAGCAATATTTTGACCTACACTTAGCCGTACCATTGAAATATAAATTATACGTTAGGTTTTACTCGATAGAATACATTTTATTCTATCGTGCTCGCACTGACATAATACAGTGTGTAAATCTAATACGGGCGATCAATTAAACCAGGCACGGGATTCATTAGTGTAATCATGGATTACAAGGTTGTTTTAAAAATACTCTTAATTATGACCCCACAGGATTTTTTTAAGATTATCAGAGCAGCAATGTAGGTACGAACATTTGTTGTTGTTGATATGGCAGTTATGTCACCTGCTTTTGAAATTAGCTGTCAACGATTGTTTAACTCGCGTATGTTGCTCTACATTGCGCGCCGAATTATTTTGTATGGAAAATGTTAAAAGTTATTTGAATGCACTTATTATGTCGTAAACGAACACCCGTTAAGAGCTTCGCCCGTATTAGACTTACACCCTGTATATGCGCAAGCGGTGTGCCATCTAATATGAAATTTACATCAAACCACGCACACGCGCACTCGCACGTGCTGCACTTGTATCTGGTGTGGCTTGACTTTAAAGTAACATTTAGTTTTCCTAGATAAGAAGGGTCAAAGAACTATATGTGAAATTCTAACCCATGATGAGATGGATTGTATCGCTAAAACTTGCCCTGTTTTATCCAGAGTTGGGCGAAAAGTAATATGATTACTCCTTCCGATTACTTTTGTAGGTGTACTTTGTAATATTTATTACAAAGTACAATTTATAGAAGTAATCATTTTACTTTTTGCCCAACTCTGGTTTTATCTCATTTTATGGTGCTCTAAAATATTCAAACATGCACTAGCAATAAGGCGGAACTATGCAGAATTGACCAATTACATTCGTCAAATTCGAATTCGAAACACTGTGATGCGGTCTCATTGGCCGAGCTCCCACAGCTCCGCTCCGCTCCGCGTCAGTGGAGCCGCACCCTAAAGACCTGCTCAGATATTTGCGACCACTCTGGCCACTCCGAAATACCTGATGGTAACTGTAAAGTAACATATAATGTACGTTAAGGTACGCAGCGAATGATATATTGGGGATAAAACGATGTCAATGTATATTTTCAAATCAATGATGTGGTTAAAGAAATAAAAGGTGCATTTATTTTTTTATTTTACTTAACATTTATTTAGTCTTAAATTGAAACTATTATATATATATCACTATGAGTGTCTAAGCCCTCGACTTGGGACCCGGCGCCGCCTCCTCAGAGTCCTTGTACCAGTCCTCGCTGTAAATAAAAATAAATTATTATATATCTTATATAGATAAATGATTAATATCTATTTCGAAAGGACATTAAAAATAAATTGAAAAAAAAAACTATTTAGTTCTCTAAATCAAGTGTGAAAAAACCGGCCAAGTGCGAGTCGGTCTCGCGCGCAAAGGGGTACCATTATCAATTTTGTATTTAAAAAAATACAGTCAAATCAACCTACCTCAAAAACTATAGGAGATAATTTAATCAAACCAAAAATCATTGACAGAGTTTATTAATGTGTATAACATATATTTTTTTCAGAATTTTATATCGCGTAGTTTAAAAAATAGAGGGGGGGGACACATTTTTCAGACTTTGAGAGCTGATATTTCGAAAACGATTTGCTTAAATAAAAATGTGATGTATAAACCTTCATATCATTTTCAAAGACCTTTCTATTAATGCCCCACACGCTTATGTACAACTAAAAAAAAAATTCTATCCCTCAGTTACATGTATGGAGGGCCCCCACCCCAATGGTTTTTTTTACAATTTAGTATCATAATCCTGTAGCGGTTTATACAACACATATCCTTACCAAATTTTGTTACTGTAGCATTTATAGTTTCCGAGTAAATCGGCTGTGACAGACGGACAGACGGACAGACTGACATGACGAATCTATAAGGGTTCCGTTTTTGCCATTTTGGCTACGGAACCCTAAAAAACAACAACAATTATAGGGTCATGTTTTATAAATATAACAAATAAAAACGGGAATAAAACGAAAAAAAAACTATGCTCCATTTACATCAAAACTAGCCCCGAATCCGGTTCGAAGGACCTTCAAAAATCTGTCTCAAAGTGATGGATACCAAAGTCTGAAAGAGTTTATCTTTAAACATCCTTATGAACTTCAAAGTCTATACAGAGAACACTGTTTTTTTTTTGTTATTTTAAAGATACTTGTGGCAATCTTTGGGGGAGGCCTATGTTCAGCAGTGGACGTCTTTCGGCTGATATTATGAAAGATACTGACCACCCGCGCACGTTCTCAGGCGCGTCGCATTTCTGCGACTCCTCATTGTAGACCTCTCCGACCTGGCAGCCGAGGTCTCTGGGCTCCACGCCGTTCAGGCACACGTAGAAGCGCTGGCAGTCGGTGGGGTGGGCGAACTTGGGGTGGGCCACGGGCTGCCCCTGGGGGTCTACCACCTGGTCCTTGGGGCATTCGAAGCCGTCCTTGGTCTTCTCTGGAAGGTTGGAACAGGATTATAAAAACAGTTTTGTAGTTGCAGTATTGAGGCGTTGGGAGTATAGCCACATTATGAATGATGATAATGCGTTTAAACGCATAGTTAATAGGAGAGGCCTACGTCCAGCAGTGGACTATCATAGGCTAATGATGATGATGATGAATGATGAGGACATTTGTTCTTTCAATTAATATTTTTTTAACGAGGTCACGTGAGTAATGTCTGAAGATTTAGAATTAATATTTATGTCAATAAGCATTATAAATACTTAAACGGTAACTAAGCGTTAGCGCTTGGCTACACACTCAGAAGTTCAAGAAAAACTTTGTGTTGATATTCACAGTATTCAAACCGTGTCACAGTTTACCCTAGTTAACAGAGGAAATGTGGGTCGCATCCAACCGTCTGTCAGGGTTGGATCGTTCGCTAAAATGTATTGTACGGGAACTTTCAATCTGCTGGGCATTATATATCGGCCTGTTAAGTGAAGTTGATGTAACCTGCCCTAAAGCCCTGACCACGACATTGGTCTAAGGCAACCGGCTTAGCGGAAAACCATAGGTACAAGCCAGAGGGAGTTTCCATATCGGCATCTCGCTCCAACTTATGGATTCGCTTGCCGCCAGTGGCCTTAGACCAATGTCTTGGCCAGGCCTTAAGTCTGTTTGCTTCTTTGAACTGCTGTTAATTGCTGATCTGTTTTTTTTTTGAAAGACCTAATACTTACTTTCCTGCGCGTTGCATCCCTGCCTGCCAGCCGAGTCAGGCCACACGCAGGTGCCGGAGTACTCGTCGAAGTGCAAGCCCGCGGTGCACTTGACCTCGGTGGCCTCGCCTTCGATGCAGTTGTAGAACACGTTGCAGACGGACGCGTCGGGGTGGGCGAAGAAGCCGTTGCGGCGCGGGCATTGTTGGTTGGGCTTAGGGGGCTCTGCGGAAAGAATATTCTTTTAAAAGGCTTTTTGACTTCATCATTATCTTTTTAACAAGAATTGTTTTATCCTTCCGTCACTGTAATATACGCAGGAAAAAACTCCTCAGAAAATTACTAGGAGACATGATTTTTCTAAATATAATATTGCTTGAAACATCGCGTTACAAAACTGCAGATGGGATAAGCTACAGTGAAACTACTGGTATATCCGGCTTGAAGGACCATTTTCTATACTTTAAACACTCATAACTACGGCAACTTTGTGGTAAACAACCAATATATATTATTAAATCATAACGCTTAAAGGGGTGATGACAAAGAAGCCGATAAAATATCCTGTTGTAGGTATAACCTGCGGTTTTAGCCACAAAACGTCCTTGATAAAATCATGTGAGTTCTCGCTTTTCTGTGACCGGTCGGTCTGCGTAATAAATAATGAAAGGCTGGCAAACAGGTTAAAAAAAGAAAAAATATTCTGTCGTCAACAGGAAACAGCCTCGAGAGCTTTTTCGGTGAAATCATTAACAAAATTGGATTAAAATGAACATTAAACTACCAAGGCAATTGGGTGACTTTTAAAAACTGGATTACGTATCGAAATCAGTATATTACGTCAGCATCGAATTGTGCGCTTTCTTGGTACTTTTGCCAAGCATTATAAGGAAACATAAATAGCGCATAGAACGGCGCGTACGCAAGGTTGAATTAAAAATAGTTTACGCAAAAACGTGTGGTAAATTCATCAATCCTCAAATACAAAATGATTCAACGTCCCAGTAAACACTTTTGTAGGTAATTTCTGCAATATTTTCATATTGATTTTCGAGTAAAGATTACCTAGATGTGAAGAACCAATTCATCGATCTTTATTTAATTGTTTTCCTCGAGTCTGCTATTTCAAAAACTTGTCTCTATTTGTCGCTCAGGCATTCCAATGCGTAAACATTATTAACATTTGGCGGCTATACTTATGTATTCAATTCAAAGAATTGCACGGTCAGATTGGATGTCCTGATGCGACATTGCAAATAAATTATGCGTTGACATTTACAATCTTTCGATGCACGGGGTGACAAAATATTCTAAGGATTAATACTGTATATTGCAACATGTTCCTGCAATTATGTTTAAGCATCTTTTTATTCTTCTTGTAATAGTTTAGTTACTAGTATTACTAGCTACCTACGAATTGAAAACGTCATTCGATTTAGTATCCGTACACAAAAAGTCAAAATAAAATGGTCAAGAATTTTGGACGTCGTGGTAAACCGTACGAGAACTTCTTTTACACATAAATAACATAATTATTCTTGATTATGTTAGTTATTATTGCAACCTTAACATTATGTGCATACAAGAGGCTTATAGTCTGTACCTCTAACATATGTATGGACAGATACATATAAGGTTATACGAGAATATAAAGAGAAGGTGTCCCGTCTACCTTTGACAAGAGGTCGCACCGCGCTGTTGCGTTTCTAGGCCAACAAACAGCGTACATAGTTTCAAGACTCAGGTGTTTCATAGAATACCGACGTATGTAAATTAGCTAACAAATATAGTATAGCAGTGACCATTTCTAGTGATTTGAACTACAACAAGTTTGTGTGAAACAAATCAAAATTTATTCAATATTTTTAGTTGTGTTTTAAATAGTATCACTGCTTCGACTTCCATTCGATTATTTGATTAATGAGTAAATGTTTCACAAGTAGGCCAAAAATAATCGTAATTATTACCTATACGTGTGTTTCTACATTTCTACAACACCTCTAATAAATTTTAGTACGGTTAACCAGTATCCTCTCAAAACGGAATTGTGGTTATTAACGTTTTCCGTTATATTTTACGACTGATTTAGTTACACATTATATTTGTTTTTTTTTATGAGTAAACAATACAATTCTTATTTAAATTTTATATCAATATCCCACTATTAGTACTCCAGTCTACTAGCAAATCCGGAAAAAAAATCTCATTAAATATGGCGACTAAATTTTATGAATATAATCAATAGTACATTGTGCATCAAGGGAGATAAGTACGGAATTACTAACGAGAGCGTTAGAAGCCCGACGCCGTTAGGCGGAGGGCTTTTATGACTCGAGTTAGTATTCCGCTTACCTACCGTGATGCATACAATGTTTTTCATCACACTTTCCAACCAAAAAATAAGTTTTAAAACATAAATTATTAAATGACGTACTGACATTTCTATTACTCCCTAGGGAATTTCACTTTTCTATTACTCCCGCTACGCGCGCAAGCAATGGCGCGCTTAGACAGCAAGTGTGATGAAAAATTGATTTATTCCACTAGCTACCCATCTTCATAATATATGAGTATTATGAGTACAACTCCGTAGCCTTAGTTAGTGAAAAATGGTAAGTACAACTAACTTGTTCAAAAAGGGTATAAGGTATAACCCTTTAACGGGCAAGATTTGAAAAAATCGTAGGTTCAAGCCTCAATGCAATTATATACCTACTACGAAAAATTCTGTACAAGAAAAAAATACAAAAAGATAGTGCTACAGGGTGGTCGTTTTTGCGACCGGTGCCCTATAAAGGGATAAGTTAAATACAAGTCTACATAAGGTAGACTAGGCCGACTAGGTATGTATACCCTTTTCCACTAGGGCTACAGAACTATCATACTGCAGTTGTCTAAGGTACTTACGGAGCTCGGTCCTGTCGCCGCAGTCTACGTTGAAGGGCTGGTCGCACTTGTTGATCTTCCTAATGGTGGGGTCGAACACGAGACCATCGGGGCACAGTTTGGTTGTCGCCACACCATCGACGCATTCGTAGAATTTGTCGCACTGCCTGTCATCTTCGTACTGGCCGTCTTTGGCCGGGCATTTGAATTGGGCGCCTAGAAAAAAAAAGGAAATTGTGGGTAAATTATATGACGTATTTTAGGTCATGTTAGATTAGAGGTTAGCATTGTGGTGTCTATAGATATACACTTGCAGTCTATGAATATAGGTAAGATGTAATTTGCATAGTAATTAGTGCAAACGGGCCGATTTCAAAGACAGTTTTAAATATTTACAGGATAGGTAGAATCCTTATTAACATAAGATAAAATTTAAATTTTCCTGAATTTAGTCGTTGGATCGATTTGTGCAGGCAATATTTTGGAGAGTTAAAAAAGCGCCATAAATGAACCAAAAATGATTTGCTATTTTCATATTAATAGAGTTATCTGACGATAAAATTTTCTTTTCTGGATCCGATGGTAAAATCAGAGAAATTCCAATAAGTACATTGGATATACAAATTGGATTCCACTTTCCACTTAAACATTTTAAAAATCTATTTAAAATCAGCGTGTTTTACAGTATATTCTTTGAAAAATTATACCCGACCCGTATTCTTTGACCAAGAGTGTATATTTTGCCAATCTTGCAGGAAAATACTCAGGTTTTTATCTAAGATTTTTAAGTATAGAAAAAGTGACAACATAGTGTCTTACGTCATACGAATCATGTGTTATTCTCAATCAAATGGCATTATTATCAGTCCTTGCATGAACACATAGTGCCGTAAGACACTGTTGTCAACGCCTGCGTGCCTTTAGAAATTGTGTAGGCTTCAGACGATTTCGTAACAATAGAAACCGGATAATTTAATCCGAGTGGGTGTCGATTTTCCTAGATGACTAAGATAAATTATGCCAGTTACAGTACAGAGTGAATCAACTACTTTCTCAGCGTTGCTAGATTTTGTAATGCGGAATCAATTATAATTTGAACTAAACTATCCATTTCAAATTAGTCACAATTTTACGTTGTAGTCTGGGAATTCGTACCTACAACAAATATTTGTAACGGCTTTCAACGCTTTTGATTTCAATTGAAACCCTGAATAGGCACCTTGAGATGATAAAGTTATCAATAATTTATTTTAACTAGGTACAGTTCTGTAACTACAGTTCTGTAGTTAAAATAAATCATTTCACATCATGCACGGCATAATACACGAAGAAATTATTACTAAAATGTAAAAGGCAGGCGTTTTTGTACAGAACCTCTATTTAATAAATTGGAAAGAATTTAAAAGAGTATGTCGTTTGGCAGTACACAAAAATGAAGTTACTTCTTTTTATTTCATATTTAAGTTCATATTGGAAATCGTTTTGATAGTTCGAAAAAATTATATGTTGATTTGACTTGACAGCCAACTTCCAGCCATCCACGTTATCTTTACTTATACTATAAATCAGATTGTACTATTAATTGTAGTTTTGATATATCGTCTGTAAGATATGAATGACATCTTCCGTAGTGAAACATTGCAACAGAGATTAATTGGCCTACTACCGTGAAATTTGCGAATTTCGAAGTTCGCGGTAGGGCCGCAGTTACGTTTACGTATTGAGCTGCATACTATGCATGTAGTCTCGTCGGCCATTTCGCAAGAACCCGGGGCAAATTGAAAAAAACGAGTCTGCTTTAGGTGAAAGTTGCTAAAATTTGGTTTTCAGTAATTTTTTAAAAAATTAATTATCTGTACGTAATATACATTAACTTCTGTGACTACTATATGATAGACCTACGAGCTACTTAGATTTTATTTATATTTTTGTCTTTTGAACGGTATTAAAATTTGAGCTCAGTTTAATTACAACGTAATGTTTTTTAAAACGTAAATACTTATCAATACCTAAGGCTTTTCTGGAACAAACAATGGTAAACAAATGATGTTTTATCATCACGTCCGTTTATGTACCCGACAGATAAACACTAAGTGTCATATTAAGTTACGATCGTTTATGAATAAGGGTTATAAAGCAAATAGATGAAATGAGAATCTCGTGACCGGGTTATATTACCAAGTTAGGAGCAGATTGCACAACGCTGTTACAGCATGACGCATCGGCCAGTAAGTACATGTAATATTTAAGTGAACAATTAACTGCATTCTAATCTATTGGTAAAAGCCAATTATCGAATCATCACATCATCAACCTATAGCAGCTGGATAACGGACTCTCCTTCGCCTATGTGCATTGGGAGGTAAATGCCCGTAATCGCCACAGGCAAGCGGCTTGGCGATCTCAGTAATGTCCACTATGATGATGCTGCTGCCCATCAGGAATCTTCGATACGTGATTCTTCGTTTGAATATCATTTGAATACACTTATTAATTATCGCATCTTCTTCTTCTTCTACCTAGCGCTATCCATTTTCCAGGGTCCGCTTTCCTGCTACATTTCCTCCACTTTGCGCGATCCTGGGCATCTTCTACTGTAAGCCCATTCACAGTCATGTCAGCCTTCACGACATCTAGCCATCGCTTTTTTGGTCTGCCGCGGGGTCGGGGGCCGTTATTATTTATCGCATATCGTATACAAATGTAGAATGACATCATGTCTGTTGATTGAAACGGGAGATATTTCATTTCAGTGATCTGTTTATTTCGGCTACGCCCTAGCGTGTCGAATACAAGAATTATTCAGGCGATCTCCGGAACGATCCCTCGTTTCCTAACACGCTGATGCATTGTTAACACACGATTATATCGACTCTATCGCAACTCGTGACGCAACGAGTGAAAGTGAGTTACAACATGCAGCGTTGCAACGAGTCGGCTCCAGAGTGACCCTTGGTCGCTACTAACTTTTTAAATCTGGCGTGACCTTACACATCGGACAATCGGCCAGTGACATTGAATTCCTTCCTTGTTGGACTCTAAATGAACGACCAAATTAACTTTGTGGCTTAAGTATGTAATAATATGTAATAATCATTTCTTCGTTCGATTAAAGAAGTTGACACGTAGTTCGCTATTAACATTTGTTTCGTAAATTCTTGTTTGTTATCAGTACATAAATAGTCCCTTATGTATATTTGAAACTACGCAACCAATTTTGAAGTTTCTGTAATAGATAGAGTGATTCAAGAGAAAGCTTTTAGTATTAGTGTTGTACCTGTGTGAAGTCAGGGCGTGTTGCTAGTATCTTTAAATTTAAATAATATCTACCTAATTTAATTCAAATCTAAGACCGCATTAAATTTTAGATTCATAACCTTTTTAAGACTATCACACGAGGTCATAGTTCATATTAATATCATTAGAATAATTTAACTGAGTCACGTTTTTGCTGCATAAACTAAATGCAAATAATATGTTAATAAGTTATAAATAAAAGTGGTGGTGTTGGTAACTTTTAGGATTGTGTTTCATTTACTTACTAAAGTTATATAAATATGATTGGACAGGACAACATTAAAATTGATTATGTAATGGAAACACTTATTAAAATAGCTATGAATCATTATTTCATTAATTAGGTGTCCAGTTTTCTAGTCTCTAAATAACTAGCGTATTAATACATAATGCAATAAACATTAATTGGCTAATATTAAAAAACGGTTCGAATAGTTAATTTATAAACGATTTCAAAAGTAATTACTAATGACAAATTTACCTATTTGCATCAGAAAAACAGCAAGTTGCAAGTTACAAAACGTATAATACTTATTTGCGTAAATTTAATACACCCGGTGTCAACACCAACTTTTACCGCAATCCATTGTAAACTACACGCAACAGGGGCCACAATAAAACTACAGAAAGTATTGACATTGGCTACCGAATAGTGGTCTTGGTAACATAGAAATTCATTGCAAGAAAAAGTGAATGTCAATGTCGAATCAGGCAATTTCCTCTAGCCACTAAACCGTACGGTAATGCGCTTTGTAACTTTAGGTATAAAAAACCGGTTACGTGCGAGTCGGACTCGCACACGAAGGGTTCCGTACCATTAACAATTTGTCATTTAAGAAATCACGTTGATGTACGGGTGCCACTTTTAATATCTACATATTTTATTAGACTTTTTAGTATTTGTAATTATAACGGTAACAGAAATACAGCATCTGTGGAAATTCCAACTGTCTATCACGGCTTATGAGAGACAGCCTGGTGACAGACGGACAGACAGACAGCGGAGCTGGGTCCCATTTGATCCTCTAGGTACGGAACCCTAAAAATAAATGTTTCATGCATTACAGATGTTTATGCGAGAGTATATTCGGTATCTGAGATTTTGTTAAACTATTTTCTAAATACAAAGGTATCAGATAAAGACTCACTGGTAGTTTGATTAGTTTTTGATTATATTTTACAATATTTCTATGTTAACAGCATTTAATGAAATTATTATCGATTTAAGAATATCGATCTAGTTACACTGTCGGGTTACTAAATACAGAATTGAATTAATATCAAAATCATTTAGATATTACCAATGATAAAACATTCTGTAGCTTACACAACTGTTTGGCCAAACATCATACCTAGGTTGTAGAACCAACCACAAATACTTCCGTAGTTATAAGTAGGCTCTACTGCTCATGCACAAGTATCATTTTATTAATAAGTGTTTAGAGCTGGAAAACCAAAATATTCTAAAGGCTGCGACCATATATAACATGGACGTCTAACGCCAGCTTCAAAATGCCCCCAATACCAATTGTTCAATTGTGCCAAGATGGGCAGGACATAGCGCTTTTCCTAACACAATATCTTTGACAAACGTTTATAGAATATAACCAATCATAACTTTGATGGACCAATCACAACTATATTTAAATGGCGGTTTAACTTTATAGGTTGATATTGAAATTCATTACCGCGATGCTTTGAAGACGGGGTGACAGTTGTCAACTAAAATTGAGGCCTGTATTTGATAGGCTTAGTATGGCGTGCGGCTTCCATGTTTTATTTGTTCATAGTCCAAAGGTGTTCAATACTAATAACGAAAATACATTACTATTCGGCATGCAACCGTCTTTAGTAGTTTTGGAGTTCGTTGAACCCTGACAAGATGTTACACTGCTCTACGTGGCTTGCATTGAACTAAATAAGGTTCTATAAGGTTTTTGGTTACTCAGTTAAATGCCTTTTTGGTTTTAAAGTCCTGTAGGAATACAAATATGACGTAGAGTCGTGGAATATGTAAAATTAAGGACAGTGTTAAATGATATTTCGTGATCAAATAGGTATTTAACGCATCGTGCTTCTAGGCACTCGTTTAGTATAGCAATTTTTGTATTTACATTGAATTGCATCCAACTATTGTTGGGCGCTAATATTTGTAGTTTTATCTAGTTTAGTAATAAAGAAATAAGTAATGTAACCAGTCTTTATTTATCGAATATTCCTTAGGTACCTAGTTTACGGTATACGAAATACATAATACAAAAACTGCATAAAATGTGTATATTTTTAAATAATTATTCCCAATTAAATAATTATTTGTGACTAGGTCTACCATTTGCCAGGAAAGTTCCTCAAATTTACAAAAAACGTATTCTAATTTAATATTATGTTATGTACCTATATAAGTTGTGTTTATTATCATTAATTTTTAGTCTTCCTCCTTATTTGTATTCTTACACGCAGATTTTATTGAATACGCCGACTGGAGCCGATTCGACGTATTTATGTAATCATATAGTTAGGTACTGCGGACATTCGGGTCAAGTTATATAATACAACCTTTTCGCAATATTGTCGTCCGATTTAAAGGTCACAAAACTAGTTTATGTTACTATGGGCACACATGAATTTTGCTTATTCCAATAAGTGTATTCTAATTTCGATATGTTGATATTATGTAGTTAAATTAAAGATGTATTTGATTTAAATAATGGAATTTAATGTAAAACAATATTTTAAAAATCCTGCTGTTAAGCTAGCAAAATACACTATATCAATATTTAAAGCCCAAGATAGCAATCAAATTATTAAATATTAAAATGGTAAAAAGTTCACAGTAAAACTTGATCGCGCGTTGAAGTCTTTTTCCTGCTAAAAACGCAAGTAGAAACATTGCAAAACATGAAAAAAAAAATTCGCCAAAGTCACAGTACAAAAAGCTCATTTAAGACCAATAAAGCTATATATTGCCGATCGTAGGCGCAATATGGCTTTACAATCCCGCGATGCAATAGAAAAGTTGAACTTACTGGCTAGAGCGGCGACCGCCGTCAAGACGATGAACACTTTCATGGTGGCCTTTTAAATTAAAAATATATTTAAAAAAATTGACTAGATTCCAAACCGACGGGTGTGCCGGCGTTGGCGCAACTGACGGACGACGAAGCCGCGCGCGCCTTTTCTTCCTTCGCCGCAAACCGGTATAGTTCTTGCATCCCACAAATGCAGGCCCCACGACCTTATTTCCTAATCCGTAAGGCATATTTTGATGTTGCTTAGGGTACTAGCCGAAACAATTTAAAATATTTGCGGTATTAATCAGTTGATGAGGTCGTTAACTAAGTATTTGCATCATGGGGTAGATGTAACAGAAAAGGCGTATGTGACGGTATATTTCAGCTATTTTCGCCATGTGTATACTAGGCAGCGCAGTTGATAATGTAAAAGATTTGTGGGTAATGGAGGATTGTGGCTATAACGAGGTGCAATTTAGGCATTCGCGAATTTATTGTTTGGTAATTTTTAAACTGCACATTTTGAATTCTTATTTGTTTTCTGCTCGAAAATTACTGCGGTACGCCAATTTTTTTTTTATTGGATGATTAATTCAGGAACTTTCCAATATATAAAGGGTCCACGGAAAGAACATGTCTAGTCAATTCAAATTACAGAAGGAAAAACCACCTTACACTTAACAGGTACTTAGGGTGAGATTTTGCGCTGATTTTTTTTAAGCTCTGGACATGTTTTTTGATGGTGATGTAAAAAAGGATTCTACCTATTCTGTAAATATTTTAAATCTTTGTTTGAAATAAGCCCGTTCGTAGGTACGAGTATATTCTATTCTATAGATAAGAAAATCCACATGACCGTATACTTTGACCGCGAGTGTATTAGGTAGCGACGGTAGCGTAGCTAGAGCAGATTTAATGGAAACAATACGGTAATCTCGATAAGAGAAACACTTTCGAACTTTGCAAACCTACTTACACTAAGTATTAAGGTTTATTCCTTGTGTTAAATTGTATAACAAAATATAGTTAATTGTGCAGAAAGTTGTAATTTACCACAAATACGCTAATATTTTTTTAGGAAGATACTAAGGAATCTTAAAATATGAAATTTAAAAAAATTAAGCTATATAAAAAACTGTTACAATTAGATTCAATACTTCATAACTACTTTATTTTGATTTGTGACATTCATCAAAATAACAATTTTCTTGTTGCCCATTATTTAATTATCTTATCTTATCCATCTTCTCCCTTCGGTCGTGCTTTAATTTATCTCCACTCGTTTCGAACTAATTTTTTTTCGCACTTGTATCGTAATGTAGGTACTATTCACGTATGAATGAATGTGTCATTCTCATACATTAATTACTTATCGCTTGGCGTGGCTAGTCCTGCAGGAATCGATACGACTTCGCGTTACTACTACCATTCAACTTACTACTCCCTGAGGACTAGATGTGGCAATACCAAGTCATTGGCAGAAAATATATTTTTTCTCTTTACACGAAGAAGAAGAAGGACTAATTCATTTCTAAATTGAGTCCAATTTATGCCTAATTTTAATCTCAGTGGGTGTAAAAGCTATAGGTATTTATACCATTCGTCAGAAGAAGAAAAAATAAACGAACCTAAAAACTAGCATTATTTCATAATCACGCACTTTTAACACAATCTTGGTTTCATTGCCAACTTAAAAGTATAACCCTTTACATTTAGTTTAGTGTATATTTATTTAAAGTGTAGGTTCGTAATATTATAGTTTTAATTTCTTATATTTTAATCTAATTAATTATTAAAATGTTTTAAAAAAAACCTCAAATTCACATATATTTCTAGTTAAAATTATTGATATTTATTAGTATTATCGATAAAATATATTTGCAACCCTGTTTCACGATAATTGTCAAAGACGTCAAATGCTATGTAAAGTCAGCCGTATTTTTTATTTTTTTTGGATTCTACTGACTGAATATTATACACTAATTACGCCTTAAAAATATAGGCCATCGGTGTCTTCCACGGTAAAAGCCATTCATTTTTGATTCCACCTGTGTCTCCAAGTTCGTCACAATGGCATTCGTGACAATTTTGTATTGTGGCGGTATACTCTAAGTTCATTGCCCCAAAACAGACAAGGACCTATAATCGTACAGTCAAAGACAAAATAAGGTCTACACAAAAATGTTCAAAAATATGTCCCAGTACACTCTAAATCTGTGTAATAAGAACGTCGTAACATATTTATGAGCGGATTCTTTCGATACGTACTTCTTTTTGCACTTGACGTACCATGAGTTGGCAAATACAAATAGATATTATTTTTACTTTAAACCATACGAAATTAATTGCTAACATGCTTAGTACCTAATATTTAGTTACGATTTATTTGTTGCTCCTATTACAGGCCACCTAATTTGCTTCGTTGTCACCATGGAGAATGCTTTCGATATGTAAATATTAATATTTCTAACAGTGAGTCCTCATAGCCTTATAACGGAATTGTGTCCGCATCTATAGCCAAAACGTGTGACCCGTTTATGTTAAAAATGCTGCATCGAAGAATAATAATCAATTTACCATTGCGTGACATACATTCAATTTATGATATCAATTATTTACACACTATGAGAAACACTTTGATTCTGTGAGGTGACTGAATCACAAGATTAATAAACCGGCCAAGAGCATGTCGGGCCATGCTCAGTGTAGGGTTCCATAGTAATTCAAAAACGGCTGGGTATGTTCGAAATAGTTTTATTTTAAAGTATTCTATACAGGGGCGTAGCTAGGGTAAAAGGCGCCCGGGGCAGGCGCCAAATTTGCGCCCCCCCCCCTTAACTGAACTTAAAGGGTTCCTAGTTAGTACGAAACCCTTAAAAGACTCACTTTTAGGATTCCGTAATATTTTCCAAAATTCAACCCACTAAGCAGGAAAAAAAGTTGATTTTCATCCGACTTCAAAAAAGGAGGAGGTTCTCAATTCGACTGAATCTTTTTTTATGTTTGGTACCTCAACTACAATGTCTGTGTATATTTTAAGCACAGTGATTCATGATTTTTTTTCATATTTTTTGGACCCACGAATCAAATGTTACAGGGGGGTAAGTGGTACACAATTTTTTTTTCTTTTGGAGTGATTATCTCCGAAAATATTGACTTTAGAAAAAAACTTTCTGTCAAGACCCTTATTATTTTTAAGAGACCTATCAATGATACCCCAAACTAATTTCAACTCACCAATTCACCCATTTGGGAAGTACCCGATTTTTTTTTTCTACTTCTTATTGTACCACTTTGTTGGCATACCTGTACAAAATTGCAGATTTCTAGTAGGTAGTTATTAACGGCCACTGAGCTATGCTGCGGACAGACGGACATGGCGAAACTAAAGAAAATATAACTATACTTCCGTTTTTGCCATTTTGGCTACGGAACCCTAAAAAATACAGTACGGACTTTCTGAAATAAAGTTTCAAAATTGACCTTTCTAGCATTTTGTGAATTAAGGCATAAGTAAACATTTTTGATTTCTTTATGTGTAAATTATGCATAAGGAATGGTTTGGAGCCCCCCCCCCCCCCCCCGGATATTGCGCCCATGGAAAATCTACCAATCTCGCATTTTCTTCAATTACGCATGAAGATTTTCGTGTTGATTATGCACAAGCAAATCAAAAATGTTGGCCGATTTGGCGCCCACCCTAATTTGATTTCTTTATGTGTAAATTATGCATAAGAAAATAAAAAAAATTGGCTGGTTCGGAGCACCCCCCCTGATATTACGCCCGTGGAAAATGTACCAATCTAGCATTTTTTTCAATTACGCATAAAGATTTTCTTTATGATTATGCACAAGGAAATCAAAAACGTTTGCCGATTTGGCGCCCACCCTAATTTGATTTCTTTATGTGTACCTAAATTATGCATAAGGAAATAAAAAAAATTGGCTAGTTTGGAGCCCTCCCTGATATTGCGTCCGTGGAAAATTTACTAATCTAGCGTTTTTTTCAATTACGCTTAAAGATTTTCTTTATTGTTCATTATGCACAAGGAAATCAAAAACGTTGGCCGATTTGGCGCCCACCCTAATTTGATTTCTTTATGTGTAAATTATGCACAAGGAAATAAAAAAAATTGGCTGGTTCGGAGCCCCCCCCCCCCCTGATATTGCGCCCGTGGAAAATGTACCAATCTAGCATTTTTTTAAATTACGCATACACAAGAAAATCAAAAATGTTTGCCGATTTGGCGCCCACCCTAATTCGATTTCTTTATGTGTACCTAAATTATGCATAAGGAAATAAAAAAAATTGGCTAGTTTGGAGCCCCCTGATATTGCGCCCGTGGAAAATGTACAGGTGTAGTGAGAAATTACTTGCCTTAGGAAACGTTCGTAAACACATGCTGTTTCAGGCAGTGTCACCGAGTCTGACTGAAGTAGCATGACAGCTATTACTGTCAGTCTCAGTGAGATAGACTGAAACAGCATGACGTTGACGAACGTTTCCGAAGGCAAGTCATTTCTCACTACATCTGTACCAATCTATCATTTTTTTAAATTATGCATAAAGATTTTTTTTATGTGTTGATAATGCACAAGGAAATCAAAAATGTTGGCCGATTTGGCGCTCGGGAAAAATGTATCTGTCTAAAATTTATGCATAATTACAGATTTTCTTCATATGTAAATTATGCACAATAAAATCAAAATATTTTGCCAATTTGGCGCTCCTCCTAATTTGACGGGGAAAATTTACCAGTCTAGCATGTTATGAATTTATATTTTTCTTATGTTTAAATTATGCAAAAGTATATCAAAAATTTTGGCCGATTTGGCGCCCCCTCTGATTTGGCGCCCGGGGCACGAGCCCCCTCTGCCCCCCCCTAGATACGCCACTGATTCTATAAGCCCCCTATTCAAGATTTTTTTCATATTTTTTGGACCTACGGATCAAAAGTTAGAGGGGGGCGGGGAGACCCAATATGTTTTTCTTCTGGAGCGATTACCTCCGAAAATATTGACTTTAGAAAAAACTTTCTTTTAAGACCCTGATTCTTTTTAAAAGACCTATTCAATGATACTCCACACTATAGGATTACAGCAAATAGATAAAATCATTCTCACTTCACCAGTTGGGAAGATGCCCGAATATTTTTTTTTCTAGTTTTATTGTAGTTACCACTTTGTTAGCATGATTAATATGTATACATATTAATATATACCAAATTGCAGATTTCTAGTATTAACGGCCACTGAGCTATGCTGCGGACATACGGACGGACGGACTGATGGACAGACGGACATGGTGAAACTATAAGAGTTCCGTTTTTGCCATTTTGGCTACGGTACCCTAAAAACCTGAATTCATTAACAATTTTGAACAACTCTTTTTGTGGGGCCAATTGTGTATGTAAAGCTCTACGAACGGAAACTCTACATATTATACACTAGCTGTACCCGCGACTTTGCACACGTATTATTGGAACGAGCTTAGCGAATCTAGAATCTTGGAATGGAAAGGATTTCAGGCGCTAAAGGTAAACAAACTTTACTGTCGAATAAAACACAATATATTTGGCTCACTAACATAAACATTTAGTACTTAAGTACCTAAATTACTAACCATAGAATATTACTAAATTATACTAACCAATTATGCTCAGTGTAGGGTTCCGTCGTTATTCTAAAACGACTAGACCCATTATTTATGTTCGAAATATTTTTTATTGAAAGTATTTTATAAGACTGATGATTTTTAATTGTCAACCTATAAAAACTTAAACCGCCATTTAAAAATAGTTGTGATTGGTCCGACAAAGTTTTGATTGGCTATATTCTATAAACATTTGTCAAAGACGTTGCGCCGAAGTATGCGCGGTGTCACAAAAAGCGCTATGTCCACCTTGGCACAATTGAACAATTTGTTTTGGGGGCATTTTTGAGCTGGCGTTAGACGTCCATGTTATAATATATTATGGTCGTAGCTATTTCAATTTTTTGTATAGTACTAACGGTTACTGATCTAAGCTGAGGACGGACAGACAGACAGACGGATATAAGGAAACTATAAGGGTTCCTTGTTTATTTACCACGGAACCCTAAAAACTAACAAATCGCCATCTTTGAAGATCCCTTCGTGCGCTCATACCTAGGTAAAAATAGTGATTTATGATACAAGTGTTAGAAAACAGCCTACATTTTAACATGTATATCATACAAAATTTTACAATGCATTATGCGAGGAAAACCAGACTATCTCGGCAGTACCAACCAGGCCGTGCGGAAAAAACACTTTCTGTGCATAAGTTTACCCGTAAAAAGAGCACTTCCTGAGCATATGCATTGTAAATACAGGGTGGCCCATTCAAATCGGTCAGTATGGGAAAGTCTGAAACTATAAGTTTTACGAAGATTTGCTCATAGGAACCATGTCATTGACTTTGATAATAAGGAAAACAGCGATAATAAATATGAAAAAAAAATTGTAAGATTTACACAATAAACACCTAGTAAAATAAATTTAAAACAATGAATTCCATTCATTTTAGACATCATGTTTCTTAGAGACATTTACTGCTCAAGACCTACGCAAACGATATCTGAATAGATTTTTTTTTTTTCAAAACAACCGGGTTTGATTCCCCAGCTGGGTACAGTTTTTTTTTTTCAAATGTATGAATGCAGTTTTTCTTTTTATCAAAATCGGTGACATGGTTCCAAAGAACAAATTTTCGTATGTCTTATAGTTTCAGACTTTCCCACCTGACCGATTTGAATGGGCCACCCTGTATATCAAATCCACACGTGGCTTAAAGTGATCGAAACAAAACGCTCGCATTTTGGAATGGTTGCCAGTCGTGGTATGTGAATCAGGAACAACGACTGAAGGCCGTCTTGGCTGAAAATCCATTCCAAGCGAAATGTACGTCAATCGTTTGTTCAAAACGGTCACGCAAAAAGAACAAAACGATTATACATACAATGCTCATTCGATCATTTACTTGGCATACCAACATTTACAAAATTAATTATTTGTCAACTTTAATTTGGCCGAATTTTCATTTGCCAACTAGGTTACGCTACAACATTATAGTAAATAATAATAAATAAATAAATCTTGGGACATCTTACACAAATCAACCTAGTCCCACGGTAAGCTCAATTAAGGCTTGTGATGTGGGTACTAAGTGACGATACATGTAATAGATAGATACATATATATAGATACTTAAATACATAGACAGCCATGACCAAGGAACAAATATTTGTGATAAATAAATACACAAATAATGCCCTCGCCGGGATTCGTACCCGGAACCTCCAGCTTCGTAGGCAGGGTCACTACCAACTAGGTTATGGAGGCTGACAATGATGGCTGCATATGATTATATGCGAAAGATAATGATGGCTGCAAAACTTATCAGATAGCAACTGATCTTGATTGATATTTTATTGGGAATATCATATTTGGAAAAACTATTTTTGGCGATAATTTAGGCAACCTTACATAGAGAGTTAAAGACAGAGGTACGGAGGTAAATACAAATCATCTACTTTGCGTATCGATATTGCATGTTTATTTAGTTACGTTCGTCTTACGGGTAAAACAAAATGAGGAAGTTATACGTTCCACGTTTCAACCCGATTGATGAAAGTTTCTAACGCTTTCTGAATCGTTAAATTTATATAGATTTGATAAAGATCAACACGTTTCTAACATAGTGATCTAATGCCACTTATAAATAGGGGTTTCAAGCGTATTTTCATTTAATGATATTACAGCACCGAATGATACATTTTTCACCTCACTAGCTCGGCAGGGCTTACTTTTTCCTTCAAAATTTGCGAGCAAGTCTACTTGAAGGGTCCACGGAAAGAACATGTTTAGTCAATTCAAATTACAGAAGGAAAAACCACCTTACTTTTAACAGAATAATGTGTGAATTTGCCCGGATTTTTTTAAGCATTTGACATGTTTTTTTCCGTGGACCCTTCACTTTATCCATTTGCGTGGAAAATGTTTTCGATGCTAAGGTAAATGTAGGAGTGGATGACACTGTACCAATGAATGACTTTTTTGCAATTTAATTTAAATATTAAGAAAACTGTTATTAATATGACCCAAAGACAGTATCCAGGCGACTAGTAGTGCAATTTGTGATTTTTGTTTTAAACCGTTCTTTGATATCTACAATACTTTTTAAATTTATAGACGGTTCTTGCGAACAGGTGCTTCGAGTTGCTTGTGCGTCGGTGTTCTTAGTGAATCTGCTAAGGCATTGCATTGTAAAAGTGAACATATAAGCCTGGATTAAACGAATTTTTTACTAACTGTTTACTGAAACTCCAACACTTTAAATTAATCTATTGTTATTGTGTATTTAGAGTATATTATTTTTATTAGTTCAGTATTTTAGATGCATGTCTTATACTGGAGCGAAATTATAGCATTTAGTAGTGGATGACACCCATGTCATTCACTCGCCCAAAATAGTAATTTTATGTATCTTAATTTGAATCGTATTTTATAGCTATAGAATGTATATTTTAATTATTCTAAAAAACACAGGTTTCTATGGACCATGTGAGTAGTGTCTGACATGGGTGTCATATACTGTTTTTCTATGGAGATCGAGTGGATGACAGTGCGTACTGATATGTCATTCGTTGGGTCATAACTATTTGTCATCCATTGGTTACAAGCGTTTGTAATGAAAACATGTCCCTAAAATTATCTAAATATAACTATGACAACGTGAAAAAAGGCGAAGCTTGTACTAACTGTAAATAAACATAATTTGATTCGGCAAGCGATACTACAGCTGGCCCTATCTTCATTTCCTTAAAAGTAAAATCCAAAAAAGTTCCTACTACAACAATACGTACCTATATAGACTGAAAAAAAAATATTTTTCAAGCAGCAAAGTATCTGAATACGAAAAATGGCAAAAATCGAGAGCAAGTACAAACGATATGAAGAAAAAAACATATTTTAGTAGTTACTGTGTGTAGTAAAAATACTTTTAATAACGCATTTGAAAGTTTTGTTCAACATTTAATAAATATCTACCTCATTTTAGTTATTTTTTTATTTTATAAGTTTACCAGTAGCATAAACTTACCTGCAGTTGAGGTAATCAATTGTAAAACGTGATGCAATGACGACATTCAAAATATTGCCAGTCATTCACTGGTATAATTTGAGACATCACAGAAAAGTGAAATTATAGCGTAACAGTATTAGTTATATACAATTTATTTTTCCAAAAACATAAAGGAGGAACCAGTCTATAAATTTGTATACACAATTAGTCTATATGCTTAACAATTACGTAGTTTTGTGCAAAAATGCATGAAATCGCTCCTTATAGTGTCATCCACTGGTACATTTACCTTAATATTAAATTGATTTTACGTTGGATGATGGGATGGACTATGAAATTATAATTTTGAATGAAATAATATTTAATAGCATTAATTTGGATTAAGATTTGTATCTAACGTCTTAGAACTAATAATTTCCTTGCGTTAGTGCGGTGATAAAGTTATATTTCGCTCGTCTGCGTAGTCGTTTTGCCTCTCGTTGAAATCCTCGCTACGCTCAGGATTTTATTTTTCGAAACCTAGCATCCTGTGTTTAGTTTGCACTCAATACTAAAGGCACGCAAAGGAAGTTCGAAATAGGTGGCAATAAATAAAAAAACATTTCCTTTTCGCACGTGTATCGTAGGTACTACGTTTTTCAGATGGCCCTCCGAAGTTTCAACCTGACAAGAAATAAACCACCTCTCGCACTAATGCGTAAAAAAGCACCACCAGTACCGAAAAGTAGCTATTTCACTTTTCATTAATGAAATTAATAGATACTACTTACAGGAGACTGTTTCACAGTCAGATTTGGTAGTTAAATATCGACTATTCTATCGACATCCATACCAACAGTTTATGAATAGAAATGTGTTGATAAATAGTAATTTATGCTACCGTACGTAATCAGAGGCATTGCAATCTAAAATTGATACAATAATATATCAATAATACCTAGTACCATAGGATAGTTACAAAACCGAAATTAAACCCTATAAACTAACTTGAATATCGTTCAAAATTTCTAAGTGCACTTGCTAAGATTACTTTTACATCCTCTAGGCGAAATTATTCGCAATAAATACCAGAATGTGTTGACTAAAAAAAGTTGGTGCTTTAATTTTGAAAATGTTATATATTTTTTTGATGTCTGGAAAAGAAGTGGAACTACGTAGGTTGCCCTGAAAGTTTCGGGAATCGGAAAAAATACGCATTCTAATGAAATAAAAGTACTTTTATTGTTTTTCAAAGTATTCTCCTTTGTGTTTAATACACTTTTTCATTCTCTGAAACCAGTTTTTAAATCAGTTATTGAAGTCTGAAGTGGGGGTTGACAAAATGGCCATTTTATAAGCGTCGACTGCTTCTTCCGCGGTCTGAAAACGCTGACCACGCAACCGATTCTTTATTTTCGGGAAAGTAAAAAAATCGTTGGGACTTAGGTCGGGGCTGTACGGAGGATGGTCCAGTAATTCGACGTTTTCGCCCTTCAGATAGTCGTCTGTTTTCTGAGCTGTGTGAGGGCTGGCATTATCATGGTGTAGTATAATACGGCGGTTAGGGTTAGTTTTTCGCAGTTCAGCAAAAACAATCGGTAAACAAACGCCTATATACCAATCGGCATTGACAGTTCTTCGATCTTCAAGAGCGATAGTCGCCACGTGACCCGATTTGGAGACAAACGTGGCTACCATTTTTTTGATCGTGCTGCGAGAACGAACAACTTTTGTCGGCTTCGGTTCGTCTTCGTAAACCCAAACTCGAGATTGGTTTTTCGATTCAGGCTCATATGCGTAAATCCATGATTCGTCACCTGACACAATACTAAAAACGGCATTTGAGCTTCCTCCATTAAATCTTTTTAAAGTTTTGCGGCACCAATTGACACGTACCGTTTTCTGGTCGTCAGATAACAAGTGAGGAATCCACCGGGAAAATAACTTCCGCACGCCCAACTCTTGTTGTAAAATAACTTGTACCTGACTCATTCCAATGCCTAAAGTCTCCGGAATCTCCCGATATATAACATGCCTATCTTCCTTTATCAGTTGGCGAACAACATCGATGTTTTGATCGGTAACGGCCGTTTTCGGTCGACCCTCACGTACGTCATCCGCAAGAGACACACGGCCACGTTGGAATTCCGAATACCACCTGTATATGGTCGTCTTTGAAGGTGCTTCACTACTAAAAGCAATAGTTAATCGGTCTCCACATTGTTGTTGTGTTAATCCACTTTTAAAGTCATAATAAATCATTGCTCTAAAACTTTCGCGGGACAGCTCCATTTTCACCAGCGACTCAACGACTTTAAAAAACAATTGAAAATCGGACATTGTTTTTTTTTTCTAAGTGGCCAGTGTTTTCGAATAATGAGACTATGCTTGTAAGAAAGAGGTATAACACATGTCAAATATACGTTCCTAAGTATTAAATTCCCGAAATTTTCAGGGCATCCTACGTACTAGGGAAACATTATAAGTGTAATATTTTCTTCGGTTACCGCGAGGATTACACATGAAATAACGTCGGAATGAAGTTAAAATTAGTTAATACATATTTATACGCGAGCTTATCCGTTTTCATAGTTTTATTTCATACTAAGTGTAATTTACAAGTTGCAAATAAAAAAATTGTTCATATGGATGTCGATAGAATAGTCGATATTTCATTAAGCGCTAGTGAAAAGTTCATTTTTCATCACATGACAATAGTTATTTGTTATACAAGGGTGCAAAGTTGTATTTTACCCGCGAGTATGAAATTGAAACACGAGCAAGCGAAAGGATTCTATAGTTGAACCACGAGCGAAGCGAGTGGTTCTAAAATAGAATCCTGAGCGCAGCGAGTGTTTTAACATACGAGAAGTAAAATACATTTGCACCCGTGTGTAACACAAAACTTTTCCCCTCACTATAGCGAGCAAACTCAATAGAGGTATGTAATTATTTGATCACATTACAATCATCATCAGGTTAGTGATAATAATTTTCGAAATGCATCATGTATTTAATGCAAGATTTTGTCGCAGTAAACTTAGCACGAAAAAGTATACGCAGCACGATTTAAACACGTTCCTTTAGTTGCACACCAACGCCAATGCATTATTAAATCATCCTCATTCATTATTTTTACAAAATTATAACAGAACACTCAGAAAGTTGTTAAGTTTACTATTATTATGCGTGTCGGTGAATAAAGATTATAACCTATAATATTCATTGACAATGTTGACATTTTCTGCGTTTTGTGATTGCGTCTAGTCATCTTATCATCATTCACTAAAACAATGGTTACTTATGGAATTTTAGGATTTATGTGTTAAAATGATCATATTATATTTTACGCTAAATTCTCAAACAAATTATTTAATAATCATTAACGTGGAAAGGCTTCCATGAGCATTTTACGTTTTGTTATCTGTTAAACGAATGCTTCTTCGCGCTACGCTCCAAGGTCATTACTTCGCCATTTATAAGTGAATAATATGCGTTTTTACCCGTTCGTATTAAAGGATAAATGAGCGCTTTACGAGCTAGTGAGGGGAAAAACCCTTTCCTCTTACCCCACCTTACTACTTCTTCATAAAAATGTGATGTTAATTTTTGATCTTATTAAAGCCCTTGACTAGGAAGACGCCACTTAAAGACACCCAAAGGCCAATGAAGAGGACTATGCAAGAAGTGCGAGATCCTATCAGAAATTAGGCCATCCGCAGCCAGAACCAGAGTAACCGATATGAGAAAAATACACGTGAGAGTGCTAACACATCATAAGGGGGCAGAGTTGGGCAAAAAGTAATATGATTACTCCTTCTGATTACTTTTGTATGTGTACTTTGTAATATTTATTACAAAGTACACATACAAAATGTAATTTATAGAAGTAATCATATTACTTTTTGCCCAACTCTGCAAGGGGGGGGGTTAAAAAGTAGCCGAAAAAACCTCGCATGATTTATGCATAAGCCCATTATAGCTCTCCTAATCGCCAAACGACCATTATATGAACGTTTTTATATTTAGGTATATTTCCTGTAATCCTTAATTATCCATTAAAAAAGCATTCCGGTCAAATCCTTAATTGTAATTCATTAATTATACTTAATACTAATAGATGTATAAAAGTTTGTATTCATTTAACATTTATTGCACAATTACAAAATTGTACAAATGGCAGACCCAAACCTAAGGGCTAAGGCCATTATCTCACAGAGTACCCATCTAACTTTTCATCACCATTCATCATAACATGTATTCTTACTGCCGTCACCACACGGCATCTAACTGTTACTCTATGTATAATCTCTGATTTTACATAGATAGATCTAGCATAGACGTAGATAGGTTTAGCAGAAAAGTATTTGAGGTGGTTTCGATAGCAGCAATATTTGATCTTTTAAACAGACAATACCTAATGCCAGTCGCTTATCTATACAGTTAACATATCACTCTTGCACTTTATACAGGGTGTTTCCAGGCGCGGATCCAAGGGGGGGGGGGGCAATGCGAACACCTGAGATGTCCCAAGATGTTTATTATTTTAACTGGTAAGACATCATGGTAGCCCCCAGGCCCGCTCCCCGACCCGTAGTCCAACTGGTTGGGCCACGGGGAAATAAAATTATCCATAGTCCAACCGATTGTACTACGAGGAAATCAGTTTACCCGTGGTCCAATTGGTTGTACCACGGTACACTAAATTTATCGATAGTCCAATACTAGAACATATATTATATTTACTCGTACGTATACTAGTTGGACCATTGCCCCTCAGTTGTACTATGGGTCATAATTACATGACAGTAAAAAAAAGTAATCTGGCAGTTGAACCACGGTTAATTTTACTTACCCGTGGCACAACCAGGTGGACATAGCAGTCGGGAACGCCCAGGCCTTACACTAATACCTCGAACACTAAAACGCTAGCTAAATCTAGCATTACAAAATCATTGACCTTTGCGAAGGCAGCCGGAACTACGAAATCAAAAGGTGCGTATATTTGCCTAACGTGAAATAAAACCGTTACATCACTAAGCTGTGTAACAAACATTAATTTTCGTTTATAGCTTATAGCTATACCCCATTACCTATCGCAACGGTTCAGCCGAGCTTGAAATTTTCATGGGTTTCATTCACATAATTTGACTAAGGTCGAAGTACTAGTACCCGACGCTGTA
The DNA here is from genome assembly GCA_025490895.1 of Thaumatotibia leucotreta. Lineage (NCBI taxonomy): Eukaryota > Metazoa > Arthropoda > Insecta > Lepidoptera > Tortricidae > Thaumatotibia > Thaumatotibia leucotreta. The sequence goes on from JALPQI010011025.1 coordinate 34,818, forward strand.
CCAATACTCGTCATCATAGCTTGAGTTGCCATCGATAAGATAAAATCAACTATTATGACATTTAAACGATGATAAATGTAATGTGCCTTTAATGCTTCGTATCACAATTTTGAAATAATTAGCTTATAATATATCTAAATTATATGCATAATTTTAAGATAGGCCGACATTTATTTGGACTGAGTGTTATTAATGTTATTATTTCAATGTCCCAATATGTGATATTGAAACTTGTACTGTACTTGTACAACCAGACACTTATTTGTACAATGGAGTTGTCGAAGAAAATTTGCAATTTTGAGTAATTTTGATATTGTCACCCCATAATATACCTACTATTTAACAAAACATACGAACTCCTCTCCCAAAACTGCGATAATAGTACACTGTGCATCAAGGGAGGTAAGTACGGAACTACTAACGAGAGTGTTAGAAGCCCGACGCCGTTAGGCGGAGGGCTTTTATGACTCGAGTTAGTATTCCGCTTACCTACCGTGATGCATACAATGTTTTTCATCACACTTGCCGACAAAAAAATAAGTTTTAAGACATAATATTATTAAATGACGTACTGACATTTCTATTACTCCCTAGGGAATATCACTTTTCTATTACTCCCGCTACGCGCGCAAGCAATGGCGCGCTTAGACAGCAAGTGTGATGAAAAATATATGTATTAGGTACATAGAGCCTCACAAGGATAAAGCTCAAGGAATATTTCTGACTGATATCATTTTACAGTCAAGAGTGGTCTACTGATTTTCTCTAACACTTTTCGACTCTATTCAGTGGTAATAAAGTTTAAAAGTGGTAGAGCATATTTTTTGTTGATTGTACCGTCGTCTTTCTGTCTCTCTGTCGTAGTGTGGAATCTAAAATTAACTATATCTACTTCTATTCTATACCATTCTTCAGTAGACAATAAAAAAATGTAAACAAATATGGCTGACTTTCCATAGCATTTGACGTCTTTGACACATACCATGAAACACGTTCGCAGATATATTTTTACGTTAATACTAATAAATGGGTCAAAATTATTTTCGTTGTCTTGTTTCATACCACTCTGTCATGCTTTTAGTTGCTGTTTCGACTCAGTACATAAAACAAATTCGGTGCACTTGTATTTCTTTAGCACGCTTTATTTTATTTTAAAACAAAACATCATCTCATACAAAAATCACTGTGTCACGTTTTTTAGGGACACAAAATAAGAGAACTTACTTAAGGTTTTAAAGTTGGTGATAAAACCAAGATCGGGTTCTGAAAGTGCGTAATCATGAATCATGAAATAATCCAATTCGTTTTCTTTTTTTACTTTCAACTGGCAAATGATATAGAGCTATGTGACACAGGACCTCTTTGGTGTACTAACCGTTTACTGTTTGAGCGCTAGGTCTTACAACAAAGAAATTCAAGCTGAAAGTATTCGTCACAGTGTTTTCATTACACGGTTCAATAATTTCATCACAGCTTCATTACCATAAGCGAAACTGGCTTCATATTTGAAAGGACCGCAGACAATGTGGCTGATAACTCACTTTCACTTTGAGATTGACGTATCACTTTGGTTTATAGGTACGTGGGTTTTTTGCTCCCGACGTGAAGTACGGAAAAGTAAAATACGATTTCATGATACATAAATCTTATCGTACCTATACAATTGCAAAATGCTACGCCTCCAGGTGTAATCCTCGGAGTCATAGAGATAACGAGGTAAAAAGCGAAGTGTTTGTCGATTTTGAAGACCTACTGCAAACCACGATCGAAATGTAGCTTCCTCGCACTTACATCCGAATTCACAAGTGCGAGAGAGAGCCAACACTTCGTTCAAAGTACGCCCTCAGCAGCCCTGGCCCTGCAGGCCTAAGCAAGATGTCATTCTGCAATTGTATAGGATAAGCGATAAGTAACCAAGGTATGAGAATGACAGATTCGTACAAAAGTTACGTGGCCATTTCTGTACATTATTATGGCCACGTGACTTATCGCTTATCGTGTCGCATGCGACAATATCTCGCGAGTGATTGATCCGCTTCCCAATTACGGTTTTTGCAAATGAAGACATCTGGCAACAAGGCACGCATATACATAGCACGTGCCTTCATTTTCCGAACGTACCCAACCGCTTCACATCATCTGGGCAAGCGGATTGGCGATCCCAGTAATGTGTCCCCTATGATGACACTGCTGCCTATCATCAATCTTCTATCAAAGAATCAGTGATACTTCAATCCCTTAGTTGGCTCTTAAGACACCCGCGGGAAGAGTTGGGGTGGTGAAAAAGTATTCTTACTGCCGTCATGCGTATAGTCTACAAAAAAAGTGATTTACCACTTTTCAACTTTATCACCACTGGATAGAGTCGAAAAGAGATAAACCACTTTATTTGTTGACTGTACATATACCTCTCACGTGACTTAATTTTTCGAACATACCGGCTGAATCGGCAATCGAGAAATCAAAAAAATCATTGTTAAATTTTATGAAGATTGGAACAGCTTGTAGAAGGGAAATCAAAATAATAAATAAGTATCACTAAAATATAACAATTTTATTTTATTCCATCATAATTTAATATTATCTGTACAAATCATGCAATTAAAATGATATAATCAGTTCAACATTTAGTATGCGCAGAATTAAAATCTTCACTATAAAAGTTTTAAGGAACCATTATTTTATACATTTTTCAGTTTGTAACTTTAAGGGCCTGTTTCACAATCTCCAGTTAAAGCTATCTGTCAGATAAAAAAATAACACGCTCTCTTTATTCTTCCAGGTGAAAGAAAGAGAGTGTTATTTTTTATCGGACAGATAGCTTTAACTGGAGATTGTGAAACAGGCCGTAAGTATTTGTTAAATTGTTTTACAAATAATTCTGTGTACAATAAAATAATAAACATGATTTTAAAGCCCCGGTTCACCATTTCCAAAAAAAATGTGTATGTCTGTAGAAAAGTGTTCAGTCCTTTTCTGTTATATTCCTGGGGAAATGGACAGTGATAATTTTATCAGACGAATATCAGGGGGTTGTGAAACCGGCCGTAAGTGTCACATTTGGGCAAATACACAAGACAGACCCCCTTATTCATAAACGTCTGCTAACTTAACAAGCCGCTAATAATTGTTTGTCCCTTTCGGTTTTAACAATGTGTCCATAAGATCAATCGAAAGGGGTGTATCATCAGCAGTGATCGGTTTTTTGGATTCTCCCGGCGAGTCTCCTATAGTAACTTGAAAAATAAACTTTAATTATATTGTCATATTTCTGTTTCATATATACTACTCTTGTTTGTATAATACAATAGTGTTAAATAAAATTTTATAGTGACTGTGGGAATCCATAAAACCGATCATTGATCATCACTATCATCAGTTAGGTACTAATTCCTTTGGTTGTTCTTATATTAATTAAGGAAATACAGCATAAAAGCAAAGTAAAAGTTGTTCATTATAACCTACCAAATCACCCCGTTAAAGGTTTTCGGTGGCTCGTGTAACACGTTGTATAAGTTTTCACAAATCTACCTAAAGGGCTATGCACACATACACTTAACTTACAAAAACTCACAAGTTAGTCTTGTAAATTTACCCATTTCGTCAATAACGTTGTGATTAAAACAATGAAGTATTTAAAGTAGTGTCCGAGTATCTTTAAAGACAAGTATTCGATGGTAGTTTGCTCCATAAATGGCTTAATTCGAAGATTGAAGTCCACTAGCAGATAAATAAAATAATAAATTATAATGTAGTCAAAATGAACCTATCTAACGAACATTAACTTTCACGTCACGACTTCGGCTTGAGCACTATAAATGATTGGCATATTTAATCTTATCTTATTACAAAACAATAGTAATAGACGCGAGCAGGGCAAAAAATACTATGCACCTCAGTCCAAGTGGCTATGATGGTCCCGTTTTATCCAATAGGCTACTTGACTCATATGAAATTTAGTGCAAAAAATTATTATTTTCTGTAGTATTTATTGAATGAAAAGATCAACATTTTTCGATTACCGTATATTAAAATTGTTTGATGGGTATATATTTTTTTTTGAAAAATTTGTTTTATGTTTTTAAATTTCGTACTCTGAAAACGGTGTCGGCCATGATGTGACGTCATAGGATCTTAAACTAACTTCATGTCGAATCTTATACGAGTGAAATTCGCCATGGACATGTAGGCATGTAGCTTTGCTGTGACATTGACATAACATAAGTGACATGTCAAATGTTTGTTTTCGGTTTGAGTGACGTAACACCACAGATAATCTAAGCATTAACATGGCTAGTATCGTTTTCGCGCGGTAACGAAAGTTTAAATTTTAAGTTATAATTTTGCAGTTTTCTAGGTGGTGAAAAAATATAAAAATATATTTATATTTTTTTCCGTTCATCAGATATTGATAAATAATATAAGACAAACTTTAAAAATGGGTCAAGTAGCCTATTATCTAGCTACGCGTAGTTTCGCACTTGCATACTTGCTAGAACGTGACAGCAACGCCGATAAACGATTAGACGCGAAAGGTATCCCTTAATATATTTTTCATCACACTTGCTGTCTAAGCGCGCCATTGCTTGCATCCGTAGCGGGAGTAATAGAAAACTGAAATTCCCTAGGGATTAATAGAAATGTCAGTACGTCATAGAATAATTTTGTCTTAAAACTTATTTTTTTGTCCGCAAGTGTGATGAAAAACATTGTATGCACGGTCGGTAAGCGGAATACTAACTCGAGTCATTAAAAGCCCTCCGCCTACGGCGTCGGGTTTCTAACACTCTCGTTGGTGATTCCGTACTTCTGCCTTGATGCACAATGTGCTAACCAACATATCGCACCGAAGGCAGACGGCCGAAACTTTCTTATTTTCACCTTCATCATCATTATTTCATTTCATAAGACGTCAACATGGGCCTCCCCTATGGGCCTCAACGCACACAGGTTGGTAGCGACCTCCAGCATCTCCCGGCGATCTTCATAAGGCCATCTGTCCATCTTGTGGGTCCTACGTTCGCCAAACCGTAGTCTACTTGAGTACTTTTCAATTTTCACCTTATGCCTTGGCCACGACATTGGTCTAAGGCGACCGGTTAAGCAGAAAACGTATGGTGCTCCCTCTCGTACCCATATCGGCATCCCGCTCCAACTCATGGATTCGCTCGCCGCTGGTCGCCTTAGACCAATGTCGTGGCCGGGCCGTTACTGCATGGTATTAAGGCGAAATAGTTCGCTCCTAACTTCGCGGCTAGCCGAGTCACTCAGAATTTCTTTATGCGAGAGATTCTGTAGTTCAGTAACAAGTCTGCTCTGCTTCGTTGAGTCCTCCATGTGTAGAGTATCTGTTAATCATAAATAACCATAAATGGGCGGATATTTATATTGTAGTAGTTTTTAAAAAAAAATTAAATTTGGACTTTTTTTCATTTTTTCTACTCAGAATCACGAGCTCTTTCGATCCTGATAGCACTAAAAAAAGTGTCCCAAAAAAATTGCATTGAGTAACTATTTTTCATACACTTTCTTCGACCGTAACTCAGTGGAAGACAAAAAAAATGGAATTCTCGGGACACTTTTTTCTGTTAATGGGGATCGAAAGAGCTCGCTCGCGTAGAAAAAATATGAAAATCCCAATTGTGAAAATTTGAATAAACTACGATAAAATAAAAATCCGCCCAAATAATACAATTTAGTAATAAATAAATCATGAAGTATAGATGATATATCATATTATGCAATCTCTTATATATAGCGCCCTTTATTTTCCCCTATGGCGTATGGTAAACATCACAGCATGACGTTTATAAGGATAAAGACCTGTTTCGCCATGTCCGAATAAAATGTCAGGTCCATCCGTCAGGTGTCTTTTTCTTTTACATGGGTGATGAAAAGGATAGTGATAATTTTACCGAATGGATAAGTATTTAAGGTGCATTCAGACCAAACGAGCATTCGCTATTCTATCCCCCACTCTACGAAATCAACGAATTTCGACGAATCACGTTTTGTGTAACGAATGAATTTCGTAGAGTGGGGAATAGAATAGCGATGCTCGTTTGGTCTGAATGCACCTTTACCCAACACATTTTTAATCCAATTCTAACCTAACCTAGCACATTTTTAATCCAATTCTAACCTTTTTTTTTCGTGGGGAAATGCGTTACGCATACCACCCGGGCGCGAGGGACGGACCCGGGTGGTTATGTGGGCCTCCCAGGACTAATGAGGCCCTGGTCTACCCACTAAAACCTCACGGTCTGCAGCCAAGACGCTTTAGGGTCTCACCAAACTAGTCGACGCCGTTTCGGCTAATCGCGTACGGAAAAAGCTTTATGTCAACGCAATAAGAGCGAGGACATCGTCCGACATCGGCCCACGCGAAACGACGTCTTTCGACGGGAAAACGGCGTTTTGCCGTAAAGCTGTTCGCATTCGTACGACCCCGTTTGCAGCCTAACGCACACGTTCGCATTCCTAAATCTCCTAATACCGCCGTACGGTGCCGGAAAGAGTTGAACGGCTCCGATCACGGCCGAGTACCTACGATAAGGACCGGTCAGAGCTGGCGGAAGCCGTTCAGCGTCTTCGACGGCCGAACATAGCTGACGACGGCCGAAAAGAGCCGATGACGGCCGAAGTAGCTACTGATGCGTTTGTATTTATTCATTTGAATTATTACCCACATTAAAATCTGCAATAGATCTGACAACACGAAGTAATACTGTCGTAATCATACACGTCTGTTCAATTTCAAACTAGTTACTAACAACTAGTCTCCAAAAATGAGATTTACGATTGCCGATCACCCGCTGTCCTATCTATCTGTTCGTCGGACTCAGCGGCTGTACGCGTGCTGTCTGACGTCTCGACGGCAGGACGGAGCACGGGAGAGCCGACCGCCGCTTTACAACTGTTGCGGTAGCAAATCGCAGCCGATCGAGCGTTTCGGCGGCCGTAAGGAGGTTGAGACTGCTTAACGCAGGTGTTCAGCCACGGAGACGGTCGATCGGCTAAATGCGAATAGTGTGGTGTAAAACACTCGGCGAAAGCCGACTCCGCGTCGATTGGTTTGGTGAGACCCTTAAGGCGAGGTTACGGGTACGCCTGAGCACACTTCCGCGACCTCGCAGCGGCTGTCCAGCAGTGCTATTCACTTAGCAAACGGCCTTGCTATCAGCGCTGTGTCAGCGCTGCGGCAGCGTCGAGCCTAAAAATGGTATTCACAAATGCACTTTAAACGACACTAGCGCTCGGCGACGAATGCGGCGTGAGCTGGAACTACACTGCGTCGAGAGTTACCGCCTACAGTTCGACGGCGAGCTGTTCTACGTTAGTGAATACCGTTTTTCGCAGCGCTGCGCTCGACGTCGAAGTGAAGGCTGTATCGTCATCGAGCTCGTTGATGAACGCAGAGTCGAATGTGTGAATAAGAGAATATCATAGCAGGGCTCTGGACCCAACTCAATCCAATTCTAACCTAACACATTTTTAATCCAATTCTAACCGAACCTACCAGCTTGCATGATGTACACCTCTTCGGCAAAGTCGTCTCTCTCCGAAAGTTCGCAATGTTCTGAAATTGAATTCACAAATCAGAATACTCAAGTCAAGAGTGAACATGTTGTAAGTTTAAGTAGCTAACTGACATTCCTTTTATATCAAAACTGACATTGAAATTTTCATATTGAATTTAAATCATCATCATCATCATCAACTGATGTTGATGATGATGATGATGATTTGTGGACTTTCATAGGCTGATGCCTATGAAAGTCCACTGCTGGACGTAGGCCTCTCCTATTAACTAGGCGTATACACGCATTATAGGAGGTAAATGCCCATAGTCGCCAGCGCCACGCTGGGCAAGCGGATTGGCGATCGCAGTAATGTGTCCACTATGATGACGCTGCTGCCCATCATCAATCTTTTATAAAATAATGGTAAGTGACACTTCAATCCCTTAGTCGACTCTTACGACACCCGCAGGAGGAGTTGGGGTGGTGACAAATGTATTCTTACTGCCGTCACCACACGGCAAATTGAATTTGTGATCGATAATGTAATTCTTTTTTCTGTAATAATCTAATAATTTATGTTATGTATTTTACTGGTACCTAATGTCATGACATGAATTGTTTATAAGTATTTACCAAATGTATCTATGTATATCCTACCTATCTATATCTATAAGCTGGCAATGTATAATAATTAATTAGTACAAATAAATGATCTATCTATACTCAACAGAGTGCGTAGCCAAGATGCCAATCACTCACACTCAGTACCACATCGTAGTTTCCTCTATATCACGCTTTATCATTACGAGTAGATTCATTAGTGCGACAAAGCAGTTGCGTTTTGTTCACGACTGAGCGTTAGCGATTGGATCCTGCGACTTCGCACATTACCGATTAGAAAGAGTAATCATCAATAGCGTGGATAGCAAAAACAACTTTTTTAGTACAGGTGGTGCCTTTTTTAGGCTCTAGTGTGAGAAGTGTGTTATTTTACGTCAGGTCCAAAACTTCGGAGGGCCATCTGTACTAAAAATCGTCGTACGAGACACGTGCAAAAACGATATTCGTAACTCGTGTCGATTTAAAACACTCCCTGTCGGTCGTGTTTTAAAACATCGCCACTCGTTTCAAATTCATGTTTTTCGCACTAGTGTCGTAATGTACAATATAATGGCACTTATACCTTGCATTTCTGTATTACCTTGAGGATGTGATCCAACGCTATCCAGGCCAGCCTGCGTAGAGCGATCCTTAGTTTGAACTGCGCATAATTATACTGAGTTATTAAAAGTGAGCCAGAATAAAATATTCAGAAGAGTTTATATGAAATTAATCTCTGATCATGGCCAGGAATATAACCTTCAGGGCCTTATCAGCGAAGCGAAGCGAGCGATTCGTCGCTAACAGAAGTGTTTCCTCGTCGAAATCCATTATGTAAGTGACTGTCAAAGACACAGGTCACTTTCAGCAATTTTCAACCGTATTCGTTTCGTTACGCGCTCGCGAAGAAATCGCGACGCACTCGCGGCGAATTGGTTACGGGCTTACGAAGAGCTCGCTGCGCGCTCGCTTCGCTTTTAACTCGCTTACAAATCGCAAGTGTGTATGCAAAATGTGTCGGTTTATTCATAATCACGGTGTATATGTATAAGGGCTTGTCCATTAATCACGTCATACCGTGTATGGGGAAGAGTGGGGGTCTAGAAAAAATCACCAATTATCACCATAGGGGAGGGGGGGACATCGGACAAATCACGTAATTTTTGTTACTCTTTGCTGAACAGCATTTTTTTAAAACACGTTTTAAATATAACCCGATGTCAAACATACCTCGTAGTTAGCAAAAAAGTTTTTTCTCCATCACTTGTGCTTAATAAAGTACGTAAATTCAAGTGTTATTAAAAGGACTACTAAAATTGGCAATAAATTACACGTCATATTGGCTAGCGGGGGTCCTGAAAATATCACCATGGGGTGTGGGGGGGTCTAAAATAGGCCAAAATCGTATGACGTGATTAATGGACAAGTCCTAAACAAAATTTTAATTTTAATAGAGCGCAATAGGTAACCGTTAAGAGACCCAATTTAACTGGCAAGATTTGACGAAAGCCAAACATCAGGACAAGTAAAAAAAGCTTGTAAAATACCTCGCAGTGGAGGGGGACCCCGTTGTATGTGCTGCACGGTATTGTTACGAGGGTTCTCTTTAGCTGCATTCCCATACCTGGCGTCCAATTCCAAATCTGTAAAAGATAAATGTAATTAAGGCCTTATTGAAGAAAATTGGTGTTCACTAAAATTACAATTATAATTGGTCAGAAGCGCCGGTTTCGGCGTACACGTATTTGTGGAGTATGTCGACTCCGACCCCAGGGTTATCACGGTGCTAAGCCAAGTTGCCAATCGCTGACGCTCAGTCGTCAATCGTATACGAAAGGCAACTAACTGTCTTTGTCGCCCTAATGAGAAAAAATGACAAAGACGAAAAACTACGATACGCTGCTAAGCGTTAGCGATTGGCAACTGGGCTACGCATCCTGGTAGCTGAGCCAAGTTGCCAATTGCTAAAGCTTAGTAGTGTATCGTAGTTTTACAATTGCTAACGCTTAGTAGTGTATCGTAGTGCACTTTCGTTTACGATTGGCGATTAAGCGTTAGCGATTGGCAACTTGTCTAAGCACACATCAATATTGAAGGTTGTTCCAAATGTAACTTTTTGAGAAATGCTCAGAGAGCACTCTCTATAGCCTGATCGTCGCGACAGTTCTTCATATATGTACCTAGTCCTTCTTCGCACGCACACAACATAACACTCGTACCTCTGATCTTCTTGGTAAGCGCAGCGAGCCGCTGTTCGCTGTGGCGTCGCTGTTCGCCGCGCGGTCGCATGCCGGCGCGAACGTTGTGGAAGTACTTCCCGTAGACCCGTACGCCGGTTTCGGCGTACACGTATTTGCGGAGTATGTCGGCTCCGACGCCCAGGGTTATCAGGGTGCTTACCCAAGTTGTCAATCGCTGACGCTCAATTGTCAATCGTGTACGAAAGGTAACTAACTGTCTATGTCGCCCTAATGAGAAATAATGACAAAGACGAAAAACTACGATACGCTACTGAGCGTTAGATGGGCTACTTGACTAAGCGACGAAGATGCTTAGCCAAGTTGCCAATCGCTAACGCTTAGCAGCGTATCGTAGTTTTCCCTCTCTGTCACTCCTTCATATTAGTGCGACAAAAATAGATAGATAGATAAATCTTTATTCATTCCCACAACATACATGGCTTAGATAAAAACAAACAAAAACAATTTCAACAATAAGCAAAATGTAACATTCATGCAACTTAAAACTAAAGACAGTTAGCTGCCTTTCGTTTACGATTGACGATTAAGCGTTAGCGATTGGCAACTTGTCTAAGCACCCTGGTATCAATATGGACGATTGTTCCAAATGTAACTTTTTGAGAAATGCTCAGATAGCACTCTTTATAGCCTGATCGTCGCGACAGTTCTTCATATAGGTACCTAGTCCTTCTCCGCACTGTACACACAACATAACACTCGTACCTCTAATCTTCTTGGTAAGCGCAGCGAGCCGCTGTTCGCTGTGGCGTCGCTGTTCGCCGCGCGCTCGCATGCCGGCGCGAACGTTGTGGAAGTACTTCCCGTAGACCCGTACGCCGGTTTCCGCGTACACGTATTTGCGGAGTATGTCGGCTCCGACGCCCAGGGTTATCAGGTCTTTTACCTGACAGATAGAAATGATTAGTTGTATACGACGACGTGCATCACAATTACACAAACATTTACTGAATTTCATTTCGGCCAGGCGCGGATCCAAGACTTATTTTTTTATTGATAAAAAATAGCACACCAGGATGCTTAGCCAAGTTGCCAATCGCTAGCGCTTGCTAGCGCATCGTAGTTTTCCGTCTCTGTCACTCCTTCATATTAGTGCGACAAAGAGGGAAAACTACGACACGCTAGCAAGCGCTAGCGATTGGCAACTTGGCTAAGCACCCTGGGCATTTTCACTTCTAGGGACACCCAATTAGCTTAACTCTCACAAAAAAGTTAACTCCGATGTCAGCTTTGTAACGACAATTAAGCATTAAATATTAACAAAAATATTATTTTATCATTTAATCCAGAAAGAATACGCGTTTATGCAATATAAAACATAAATATTGTGGATTTACTTAAATATTTCATGGTTAACTTTCGACGTTAACTTTTTTGTGAGAGTTAAGCTAATTGGGTATCCCTAGAAGTGAAAATGCCCACCTAGGTCATACTAGGTCTAGGCATACCTAGGTCTAGTGACAGGGGGAGGCAAGTGCCCCCCTGGGTTCCGTGCCTGATTCCGGCGTAATGAGACTGTTATACAGTTCATACAAAAGATAAAGATGCGCGGAACGTGCTAAATACATATGAAAAAAACTGTTGTTCTAAATTGGACTATTTGTCCTGGGCCAACAGACCACTTTACTCTTCGTTCCTATTTACCCCGTTTTACGGTACCTATATTTCAGAGGCCCTACCGCGAAATTCGAATTCCGCTAATTCCGAGGGTTTGCCTCTGTTACCCCAAGCGCCATAAGACTAATATAAGCAAATACTCAAAATTGACGAAATCCCTGTCCTAGCATTGAAAATATCGGATAAATTCAAAAGATTCTTTTTTCGGGTATGTATGAAAAATTATTTTTTTCTATTTTTTTCGGGTTTTCGCAGAACTAAACAATATCAGCGTCACTGTCACTCCTTTCTATCTATTTCAATTGACTTTTCCTCGATGACATCGTGTGACTGGTATAAATTAAAATTAGACCTAATTCACATTGGTTTTGAGTTGAAATTTACAATGGAAATTTAATTGATTTTTCCAAAAAACTCCGGAAAACAACGAGCTGTTTGGAAACAAACGGGATTTAATCCGAAAATTTTCAACGCTACCTTATCCTGTCTTACCTCTTCTTTGACAGCGGGCGGCAACCGGCGACTGTGCGGCTGAGCGGTAAACTGGCGAGGATCCAACGAGTGGTCGTGGTGGTTGCATGAGTACAAGACAGTGAGGTAGGTCGGGTCCGCGTCTACCCGCCGCAGGCGGATGTGGCAGGGACACAGCGTCGTCAGCTTGTTTCTGGAATGTTCCGCGGTTTTAGATATCGATGCCGTTGAAGAAATTGAAAGTTCAGCAGGCCTAGCCAAGATGCAATTCTGCAATCGTATACGATAAGCAATAAATGTATGATAACATTGATAACGACAGATTCGTACGAAAAGTCACGTGACCATTTCCATACAATATGGTCATGTGATTTATCGCTTATCCAAAACGATTGCAGAATGGCATTTTGGATAGACAAGCAGCCGATTTAACACTTTCTTTGCCGACGAGTGGCACGCACTACGCTCGTAGCCAATCCCGTGATTTTTCCGCTTTGTAGCGAAAATGGACCTCCCACAGAGAACTCCCCTCGAGAGTTCCCCGCGCTCAAAGTGTTAAACAAAACTTAACACCACTGCATAGCATAAAAGTGGTACACATTCAGATTCCTGCAACGTACCATCATTGATCATTAGAGACTTTGTATAACCTAGTAAGCTTAATTAATATTTTTTAAGATAAAGAATGTTCGTTTGTGTAGTTGGTATTCTTTTTAAATATTTTCCTGTTTCTGCACCACTTACTACCTAAATTTTTGTAATCGTGTCTCCTCTACCCAAAGGTTGTCTGGAAGAGATCGCTTTTTATCCCTATAAGGCCGCCTTTTGTGATCTCTGTTTTTTTTATTTCTTTTGTTTTGTGTTCTTTTATTTTTTATTACGTGTGAGGTGTGCTATAAAGAGTTTTGTATTGTATTGTAATATAAGAACTAACGGCTCGCCCTCTCGTTTAGTTATAAATACCCACTAGAAACTACTAACACTCGATAATTTTTGCTACCTCTGCCTCAGTCCCTTAGCTCGCTAAGCATTCCTGGCCCCCCTATGCCTCCCGTACACACACTTATACACGTATTGCTTCGGCGACTTTCCGCTCTCCACCAGCGAATAATAAAAGAACCAACGACTCGCCCTTTTAGTTATGCCCGCTAGACACGACTAATAGTTGACAATTTGTATTACCTTTTTCTGAGACCCTTAGCTCGCTAAGCATTCCTGGCTACCCTATGCCTCCCGTACACACACTTACACACGTATTGCTTCGGCGACTTTCCGCTCTCCACCAGCAAATAATAAAAGAACCAACGGCTCGCCCTTTTAGTTATGCCCGCTAGACACGACTAATAGTTGACAATTTGTATTACCTTTTTCTGAGTCCCTTGGCGCGGTAAGCATTCCTGCCAACCCTATGCCTCCCGTACACACACTTATACACGAATTGCTTCGGCGACTTTCTGCTCTCCACCAGCGAATAATAAAAGAACCAACGGCTCGCCCTTTTAGTTATGCCCGCTAGACACGACTAATAGTTGACAATTTGTATTACCTTTTTCTGAGTCCCTTGGCGCGGTAAGCATTCCTGCCAACCCTATGCCTCCCGTACACACACTTATACACGAATTGCTTCGGCGACTTTCTGCTCTCCACCAGCGAATAATAAAAGAACCAACGGCTCGCCCTTTTAGTTATGCCCGCTAGACACGACTAAGTTGACAATTTGTATTACCTTTTTCTGAGTCCCTTGGCGCGGTAAGCATTCTTGCCCACCCTATGCCTCCCGTACACACACTTATACACGTATTGCTTTGGCGACTTTCCGCTCTCCACCAGTGAATAATAAAAGAAACATCGGCTCGCCCTTTTAGTTATGCCCGCTAGACACGACTAGTAGTTGACAATTTGTATTACCTTTTTCTGAGTCCCTTGGCGCGGTAAGCATTCCTGGCTACCCGATGCCTCCCGTACACACACTTATACACGTACTGCTTCGGCGACTTTCCGCTCTCCACCAGCGAATAATAAATGAATTTGTATTACCTTTTTCTGAGACCCTTGTCTCGCTAAGCATTCCTGGCTACCCTATGCCTCCCGTACACACACTTATACACGTATTGCTTCGGCGATTTTCCGCTCTCCACCAGCGAATAATAAAAGAACCAACGACTCACCCTTTTAGTTATGCCCGCTAGACACGACTAATAGTTGACAATTTGTATTACCTTTTTCTGAGTCCCTTGGCGCGGTAAGCATTCCTGCCAACCCTATGTCTCCCGTACACACACTTATACACGTATTGCTCCGGCGACTTCCCGCTCTCAACCAGCGAATAATAGAAGAACCAACGGCTCGCCCTCTCGTTTATGTACGTGAGGAAAACCTCGTGAGTGAGGAACTTGGCGCCGGGCAAGATGGCGTCGGGGTCGGTGAGGAGAGTAAGGGTCTCGTGACCGGAGCAGTGGCGGAGTGGCATCGGCTGGTACACGAAGTCGGGAGCTGGAAATATTGAATAGAATAGAAACAAGTTTTTCATCACACCTGTTCGGTAATGTGCGCTAATAGGCAATCATGGATTATACAATATTACGTCACAGTAGAAATTATTGCAATAAAAATGATATAGGGAATATAGGGGCAGCATAACTGGGTCTACATTTTTTTCGTTGTCTTGTTTCCTACCACTCTGTCACGCTTGTAGTTGCTGTTTCGACTCGGTCTATAAAAAAATCCGGTGCACTTGTATTTCTTTTTCACGTTCGATTTTAATCCGTACATCAGAAATTGAAAACTAAACATCATCTCATACAAAAAACACCAACGCGTCTCGTTTTTTAGGGACACATAATAAGACAAGGAAAAAATTTTTGACCCAACCTGACCTGACCTGACCCTACCTGATCCTTTGTCACTCACAAGTTCCGAGTCAGAGTCATCTCTAATTTTTAGAAATGATTTAGGCCATTTTAGAGCAGTTTTGTGGAAATATATTATTTTATTAAATATCCTTCTTTCCCTCACAGGTGTGAGATAAATTTATTCGTGACAAACACAAAAGGAGAACGAGAAGAATACAAATGAAAAAGTGCATGATACGAAATGGTCTCATCTCAGCATGTTACTATACTATCCTCAAACCAAATAGACGACTTGTGCTTTCCCTATGCGGCCCGGCTGATAACAGGCACGCTGCATTAGGGCGTGCGGGTGCGAAAGAGATAATACGATGCTAATTGTTTTACGATCTCAGTCGTTTATTTGGTTTGAGGATAGTATAGCGAATACCAGTGCTCGTCTTCCGATGAGGCTATCAAGTGAAAATCAGTTTCACGTAGTAAGGGCGTGTCATGAGTTGCGTGAACCTTCATTGGGTTACTATGTGGGTATCAGTAGCGGCCAGGGCGCTTACGAATATCTGAGCAGGCCTCTATTGCCATGGCATCAGAGTGCATACTCAGATCTCTTTGAACATCATGGCTGATCGGATATATCTGATGGCCAGTGTAAAATAAAGTAAGGTGAAAAGGGGGAAAATGGATATATCTTTTTGAGGCACTGGTCTAAGGAAGGGTTTGTCCATTAATCACGTCATATTGTGTAGGGGGAGGGGGGGGTCAAGAAAAAATCACCAATTATCACCATAGTAGGGAGGGTCATCACTCATCAGACAAATCACGTGTAATTTTTGTTACTCTCTGCTGAACAGCATTATGGCTAGTAAAAAAAGTATACTTTTTTAACACTTTTTAAATAAAAACCAGATGTCAAACCCTGAACTGAGTTTTAAAACTTCGCGGAAATTACGAGGGATGTTCCAAAAGTTTTTAGTTGCTCCGGTTCTATTCATGCGATTTCAATAAAACTTACATCATTTTGAGGGATATTTCAATGACGCTTTAGGCGGTGTAAATTTGTTTTAGTGAAGATTTTAGATATTTTTATTATTTTGTTTTACTTAGACGTGTCGAGCCTTACTCCAGTGACCATGATACCGGTTTTTAAGCCACTTTTTTAATTAGATGCTAGGAACATCATTCACTTATAAAACTATTTTATTTTATAGGTATTAGTAATTGAAGATATTTCCGTTATTTTTAAGTACAAATTACGTGATATCATTTACTTTAATCATAAATGAATAGGCATCGAAAAAAATCGTAAACTCTAAAATTGGAATTTCAAACATTGTAAAAATCATCATTCAATCAATAATCATTGTTATTCAATTATAATTAAAAAAACGCAAAATTAACTATTTTATTTATCCCGGGTATATTTAAGTACGGCTTTCAAAAATGTTTATACAAAATATGCTTCAATGGGTCAAAAATGGCCAATTTTTCCATACAATGTTAAATTTCATACAAAACAGCTTTTTGTAAGAAAAATATAATAAAAAAACTATTCCCATTACATGCAGAAATTTATTAACCATAATAAGTATTGAAATGTCCCTCACAATGATATAATTTTAATTTAAATCGCATGAATAGAACCGGAGCAACTAAAAACTTTCGGAACAGCCCTCGTACCTCATAGTTGGCAAAACTTTTTATCCCAACACGGGTACTTAATTCAAGTATTATTAAAAGAGGAATACTTAAGCAATAAATTAATTACACGTCATATTGGCTAGGGGGGGGGGTCCTGAAAATATCACCAAATATCACCATGGGGGATGGGGGGGTCTAAAATAGGCCAAGATCGTATGACGTGATTTAGGCACTTGTCTCACCGCGAGCTACTAAGCTATGAACTATCGGCTATAAACACGAACAAAAGATACGCACTCCCGTGTAAATAAAAGAGACACGGCGATACTCGCCCAGCTATCAGCTATCACCGCCGGGCGAGTCTCGCAGTGTCTTTTTATTACACTCGAGCGCGTATGTTTTGTTCGTCTTTATAGCCCATAGTCGATAGCTTAGTAGAGTCGTATACCTCGAAATCATAAAATCCTTATAGCTTTTCACATTTTCGCGTTTCACCGCGATCTCAAAATTTCTTAACAGTTTTTTTTTCTAGTAGAATTATTTCTGGTAGCCAATTACAATGGTATATAAAATTCTTAGCATATTTACTTTCTTGCCTTTGTTCATTGTAATCGCTTTTCACCTCAATAGATATTTGCTTGTAACGCGTTCTTACATATCGCGCAGAACCAAAGTAAAAGATATAGGTCTCCGGATCGTAGAAACTTAAGTGGCAGTGGGCGGCGTAGAACCGATGGCCGTTGGAGCGGAAAGGTTCTCGAGTGGCGGCCACGTATCGGAAGGCGCAGCGTGGACCGGTGACCTGGTGAAGGTCGCAGGAGTCCGCTGGATGCGGGTCGCGCAGGACCGGTCCTTTTTGTCAATCTTTGAGGGGGCCTATATTCAGCAGTGGACGTCTTTTGGCTGATATGATGATGATATCGCGATATTTCCTTCCTATTCGTCTGTAGTTTAGTTTGGTATAATATATATTATGCATTTCGCGAAGATGGAAGCTGAACCTGGATCCACTTATAGTCAGCGGGGCAATTTTAAATGAATCAAGTTCACACGGGGGGAACATTTCCGTATTATTGTATTAATTTGCTACTGTTGCAAACATCTATTGAAAATAATTGCGGCTAACTAAATAGGCTATTGATATGATAATACATGCTACATCAAAATTTGCTACTTTTGTAAAAATCTATTAATAATATATGCGAGTAACAAAATATACCACCGACATTTCATGCTACAAAAAAATACGCTATCGCGGCGAAACGCGAATAGGTGATAAGCTACAAGAATTTTGTGATTTCGAGGTATACGACTAACAAACGGCTCGAGGTCAGACCAGTGCCTATAGGCGACTGTACAAGCAAAAATGAAACTAAAAATTAATGCCCATCACAAATCCTTTGTACATGACGATCGCATGTACAAAGGATTTGCGATGCGATCGTCATGTACAAACACATGATTCGTCATGACATGTGTAGTGGGAAGATATAAAGGGCATTATATCTTCCCACATTAGCACATTACATTTTAATTGAAATATATTCTATCCATATCATCTAAAAAGCGGAAGTCCTCATCTGATTAAACCGTAAACTGTAAATGAAGAAAACATGCTGCTAGATAGCAGTAGGAAACATTTTGACCATTAATTACTGATACCATATTATAATTTTCGTAATATCACTTTCTACTAAAATATCGAACATACTCAAAGATATTAATTTTATTCATTTTGCGACGATAATCGATGGCAAAATGCGGCGTAGCTCGCATCGAATTGCATAAACAGACAAATTTTACAAATTTTTATTATAACAAGAACAACACATCAAAAAACAAAACGCAACTAAGATTTAATCATTATTTCAGCCACAACAACGTCGACGGCGGCGGCGGCAACGACAGGCTCGGCGGCGGCGGCGGCGGTATCGGCGGCGGCGCCGGCATCGGTCCGACGGCTCAGACTGTATATCCAAGCCCTCACTCTGCTCAGCCGTCTTAGCCTCTCTTTGCTCAGTAACGCGAGGCACACAGAACACCGATCCCTTCCGCTCCAAGAACCCGTACGCCGTACCAGCTTCCAAACAGGAAGCTACACTGCGCGATAATTGCTCCGCATGCGTATCGCAAATCTTCTTCTTTAGGTGCGATAATATCTCTGTGAGTTTCGCTCCGTTACGGCGTTTCCTTAAGTATTGTGTCAATGCTTTGCCAGTAGGCTGGCACAGGACTTCTAGCTCGCTAGCTAAGTTTATGGACGCAGATGTGGTAGGCTCGACGTCCATTGATTGGAAACCCATTATGCTTCGTACATTACAAAAGCTACGTAGAATTTTGACTTGTTTATCAAATGTTAAAAATTGCTCCAAAGCTCCATGTCAGTTCGACAGCCGGAGACAGATTAACTTTGAATTAAGAGTTATTGTTCTTTTTCTAAATGTCATACTTCAAAATGGTGATGACAAGCCAGTGTTTAGGCCAGCACGTCACGATGGAGGTTTTTATAGATTTATTTGACGTGTACTATTTTGACATCCAAGATATTAGGGTTTCGTTGCCAAACTGGCGAAACGGAACACTTACAGTTTCGTCCGTCTCTGCACAATTGGCATTGGCATATCGCCGCCCCAATATTACAAAGTTCTATGTTGCACTTTCATCAACTAGAAATTTGAACATTGTCATATTGACATTTAGTCCAAATTTAATTAGGTACCTCGAAAATGTAACATAGAACCGTGTAATACTGGGGTAGCGATATCACTAAAACTATGAGATCTTGTATATCAATGATGATAATTGGAACTCATGAAGTCGCTACACGATTTTGTAGTTAAATTTAAAAATATCAAGTATAAACCAGTGTATAAACTTAATTCAAAGGTTTTTTTCTTTGCGTACCTACTTTTATTAACCTTTAACACGTGGCCCATTAACGGCAAGTAATTTTAGCATAATTGAACAGATTTAAACCACACGACCCATCATTTAGTATTATCGATCGACTCTGCTAAGAACAGAAAAAGCACCTCAGTTATCGTTATTTTTTTTAACTTTGGAATAAATAAAGCTGCGACCATTATACAAGGTGCCCGTGAGGAAAGGGAAAAATTTTGACAGCATATTCCTGAGACTAAAAGAAGCAAAAAATGTTAAGTAAGATTTGGTCAAGTCTCCGAAAAAAAAATTTTTTTTTTAGTTTCTTTTTTCATGTTTTGAATGCCTCAATACACAAAAAAAGGATTTCATTAATGAAACTATCGCGAAAAATGCACTTTAAAAGTTTTTTTATTTATTTGCTAGGTAATTAAAGATTTTGTTTGTTCATTTGATGTCTGTCAATTAAGTGTGACAGGACTAAGACAACATAGTAACAAAATCGTTTCCTAAAATGCGTTTATCATAGCGTAACGGGCTAAAACGGTTTTAGGAAAAAATATAATTTTCTCTTAAAATAGACTCAATCCAGAAAACTTCATATGACATTTTTAACTTCAAATTTGGTCAGAAATCGGCTGTTGATTTTTTTCCCCTTCCTCATGGGCACCGTGTATAAGATGAACGTCTAACGCCAGCTCAAAAATGCCCCCAAAACCAATCGTTCAATTGTGCCAAGATGAGCAGGACATTGCAAGAGCGCTTTTCGTGACACCACGCATATTTCGGCGCGAGTTCTTTGACAAATGTAATATAGCCAATCAAAACTTTGATGGACCAATCACAACTATTTGTAAATGTCAGTTTAAGTTTTTGTAGGTTTACATTCAAATTCATTGTCGTGATGCATTGAACAGGGGGTGGCACTTGTCAACTAAAATTCAGGACCGTTTTTGAAAGGCCATTTAGGGTGAAGACACATTTATCAGCATTCGTACGCATTTTTTCTATAGAAAAAGTCAGTTTAGTATGGGATCGCGTCTAGCTTTCCGCACGCGTAAGAATGCTTACACATTTCATACTAAACGGCCAATTTTATTAAACAAAATGCGTACGCATGCTGATATACTTGTATGTATCTTCACCCTTAGTATGGCGTGCGGCTTCCATGTTTTATTTGTTCGTAGAAATAAAGTGAAAAGAATTATAGGTATTTTTCTGCGAAAACCTTAATCATGCGTGGGCTTACGTTAATCTACCGAAATAATAACGTAATACCTATAACCTATAACGAAAGCGATTATAACATCGTATGTTTATTTATTGATGTTGCGATTATGTGCGAATATCTTGACAAGTAGATACTATTTTATTATCTAGGACTTGTATATTTGCGTAAATCACTTTTATCTACAGGAATATCATAATATCCCTGTTATGTATTCAGAAGCGGTAAGGTAATGACCTATATTAAGAGACCGGCGTCTGTGGCTGTATCATAATGTTAACATTATAGTACAGGCAGAGTACAGTGCATCATAATGTTGACATTAAAGTATCGTCGTCATGATATTAATTTTAACATTATGAAGTCAACTTCTTTTTGTTTGTTTTTTTTTCAATAAATATTTATTGTAGGATATCCTTACTCAAATTGAGTGATTTCAACTGATTTGAATTTTTATATTTAGAGGTAATTACTTAGTGGATATCAATGAAAATAAAGGTAAATTGTCATTCTAAACTAATGATATGGATGTAGATAAAGTTATGTATGTGACTGTACATAATTAGGCATTAAACACTCGTGTGATCTTATTATGAAACTCGCCTACGGCTCGTTTCATAAAGCCACACTCATGTTTAATGCCTCTTATTATGCGCCAGCCACATAAATAACTATTTTTTTGTTGTAACTCTATCACATCAAAGGGGCCAATTGTAGCATATTTGCTACTTACAAGAAAGTATCCTACAAGCTCTAATACCATGATTAGCGAGTGGCCCCACCTTGGAAAAGCCAAGTAACTGTCAAAAAATTGAAAGTTTTGTACATTTTAATGTTATTAAACTGTGAATTTAAGCAGAACGTAATAATAGCAACGAATGATATAAAAAAGTGATTTGCCCATTTACACGTAAATTCCACGAAACCTAGACCGTACACCTGTAAGTTCTTACGTAAGTTATAGGGGACGGAGCTATACTAAGGAATGAGAGGTGAATATCACTAGCTCATTCCTTAGTATAGCCCCGTCCCTATAACTTACGTAAGAACTTACAGGGTCGCGTTTTATAAAGTAACAATTTACAATTTTGCTGTTTGCCTCTCTAACGCACGCACATATTGGCTAGAAAGAGAGGCAAAACAGCGAAATTGTAAATTGTAACTTTATAAAACGCGACCCTGGTGTACGGCTGGCTTTAGGTTTCGCTCTACAGTGAAATTGGAGCATTCCATGAAAACGTGTCGTAAGCGACACTGTCTTTTCAATACTTTTGAAAAATTAAATTAGTTCGCCGAGTTACAGTATAACAATAACATATCAAGGCTTTAAGATTGACAGTGTTTCCTAGCCGCTAGCATATTTTATTAGGGTAGCTACCATAGCGACACGTAAGCGACAAAAAGTAGATGTTTTCATGGAATGCTCCAATTATGCTTGTGATAAATAAAATTGGCTTACCTTTTATGAATTCCCG
The DNA here is from genome assembly GCA_025490895.1 of Thaumatotibia leucotreta. Classification (NCBI taxonomy): domain Eukaryota; kingdom Metazoa; phylum Arthropoda; class Insecta; order Lepidoptera; family Tortricidae; genus Thaumatotibia; species Thaumatotibia leucotreta. The sequence goes on from JALPQI010011025.1 coordinate 57,357, forward strand.
AACGCCGAGAGAACCAGCCTTACTGTGGAAACAAAAAGCATTAAAAATGTACCTATCGGTTTTTTTATAATTATAATAGAAAATAATTAAATCAAGGATGGATTTGACAGAATGGTATTTAGGTAACAACATTGATCCATAAGATGTTCGGTATAAATGAAGGGTCCACGGAAAAAACATGTCCAGTTCTTAAAAAAATCAGGACAAATTCACACTTTATTCTGTTAAAAGTAAGGTGGTTTTTCCTTCTGTAATTTTCTTTCCGTGGACCCTTCAAATAGTAAAGAATATAAAAGCATTCTCATCTATAGCAATCGTCGGCAGAATCCACAAAAAAATGTATGTGAACTCAAGGTTTAAGGATTTAAGTTCGTAATAAAACCAAGATTGTGTTCTAAAAGTGCGTGATTATGAAATAATGCAAGTTATTAGGTTTGTTTACTTTTCTTAGATTCTTTTGGCGAATGGTACATGTCGTCGGGGATAGTGCAATAGCCCGTAACTACCAAAGCAGATAGAATTCAAATATCAAACAATTGACACTCAAATTGACCCTAATTGAATTTGTTACTTACGCGGTATTGCACTTTCACCGACGACATGAGGAGTGTCTTTTCAAAAGGGCTTATTTCCACTTTGTTAATAGAGATTATTTATCCTATGAAATAAGCGCTTTTGAAACGACACTCCTCATAATATGTACCTACATATGTACAGTCAAAGACAAAATAAAGTGTACACAAATATGTTTAAAAATATGTCCCAGTGCAGGGGCACTCTAATTCTGTGTAAAGGTGCGTTTAAACCAAAAGAGCATTCGCTGTTCTAGCGCCCGTTCTAAAGGTGCGGTTAAACTAAAAGAGCATTCGCTGTTCTAACCTCCCACTCTACGAAATTCGATCGGTACACAAAACGTGATTGGTTGATTTCGTAGAACAGCGAATGCTCTTTTGGTTTAAACGCACCTAAGAAATCAACCAATCACGTTTTGTGTACCGATCGAATTTCGTAGAGTGGGAGGTTAGAACAGCGAATGCTCTTTTAGTTTAACCGCACCTTAATAAGAACGTCGTAACATATTCATGAGCGGATTCTTTCGACTTATTTTTGCACTTGACTGTACATACACTAGTGCCTACATTAAATATTATACCTTTTATCAATAGCCTTATACTGATGACTTTTCTTTCTCCTATTATCATGATATTCATGATTCTCAT
>JALPQI010011026.1:0-28190 GCA_025490895.1 Thaumatotibia leucotreta
TATTTTTTCATGAATTTCAATAGAATTTAAAATATTCAGGATTTACGTTCTACGAAGGAAAAAAACACTTTTAAATACAGAGGAAACTTTATTATTAGTGGGATAGGTACAGTCAAGGGCATAAATATGTATACACTTTTTTATCTTATGCCGTAAAAATAAGGTGCAAAAGTGTATACATATTTTTGCCCTTGACTGTACTAAAAGTAACTAGTAATAATAAATGGGGAAGAATTGAAATAAGTACATCTTTCGGGGCTCACAGGCTAATTGTTAACCCGGCGAGAGTGTGGTGAAAAAAAGTTAAACAAAAATGAACTCTAAATATATTGACATAAGTCAAAGGCAGGGTATGAGATACCCTGCCACACTCCCGCCGGGTTAACAATGACAGATGTCTCGGATATGGTTTGATTTCGTTCAATAACCGTCCACCAGAATTTTAGTTCGTATTCCCTTTAACCGTTTATTCCAAGACGTCTAAAATACGATATTTACATATAAAATATAATTAAATATTTTTCCGAACCAAAGTAATTATGAATGAGAGTTTACTGCAAAACAGTTGTACAGTCGACGTCGAAGATATCATTACGGTTTAGGTGCCAACAATATATTTACACGACTTTATTGCCTTGAGATTAAGGTCGTGCAAATATATTTTTGGCACTTAAACCGTTACCTATGATATCTTTGACGTCGACTGTACATGGTTAAAGGCCTTTAATGAAAACAAAATTAAACGTCATCATTTTTACGCTAAAATAGCGTCTTACTTTAAAAAATGTAGGCACGTATTGTTGACTGCTAATAGTAAATTTGAATTTTCGCCTTTTTCACTGCCAAAAGTTGTTACACATTTATATAGTCAAAAATTTGGCCGTTAAATTCTGTTGTTTTGAAATTCCTTAATTATGTACAAAATATTTGCATTCGAATCTTAAATTACCAGACACGTTTTCTAATAGACCAGAACATACGAGGATAATTAGACATGGCACTTTCAGAGCAAGAAAGTGTATGTAGAGGCTAGAAAGTTTACTAATAGAGTGTAAATACTTAGGTAGATTTCATGGAACACCCTAAGATCGCAACACGTTTTACCATCCCAACTATACTAACGCTTGGCCCTAGAGAGTGGACCTCGGACTATAGCCCCGCCTATAGCCCGGACTGGCTGGCCCCCTCCCCGCCGGTGCCCCCGCGCGCGCCCCCCGCCCCGCGACGACTCCCGCACGCCGCGTCGGACGACGGCGTCACATACTAGTTAGTGCGAGGGCGAGACGCACATTGCTGGTTTACTTGTGTTATTCGTCTTTTTGCATGACGCAAACCGTAGTTTTACAGCAATCGAACAAGTTACATTTTTGACAATGAAAAAAGTGAAAGTCTTGTGAAGTTTGTCCATATACTGTCATATACTAGTTAGTGCGAGGGAGAGACGCACATTGCTGGTTTACTTGTGTTATTCGTCTTTATTTGCATGACGCAAACCGTAGTTTTACAGAAATCGAACAAGTTACATTTTTGAGAATGAGGAAAGCGACACTATTGTGAAGTTCGTCCATATATAGGTACTCGTACATGGCCTAGCCATCATTTGTTGTCTGATTCTAGTAAACAACTTTCTAAAGGTGCGTTCAAACTAAAAGAGCATTTGCTGTTCTAACCTCCCACTCTACGAAATTCGATCGGTACACAACACGTGATTGGTTGATTTCGTAGAACGGGCGCTAGAACAGCGAATGCTCTTTTGGTTTAAACGCACCTTAATTAAAACTGCTTTCTACTCTTTCTAGCGTTCACTGCTGATTCATATTAATACTCGCTATTCTATGGAAAATAATAACTGGATATTTACATACGGACTCAGATATCTTGGTATAGGAAAACATTTATTAAGAAATTAATGTTTTTTAGCCGTTGAGACCCGAAGGATAAGTACAAATGTTCAATTTATACCCGCTTCGTTAGATTTCATGGAACACCCTAAGATCGCAACACGTTTTACCATCCCAACTATACTAACGCTTGGCCCTAGAGAGTGGACCTCGGACTATAGCCCCGCCTATAGCCCGGACTGGCGGGCCCCCTCCCCGCCGGTGCCCCCCGCCCCGCGACGACTCCCGCACGCCGCGTCGGACGACGGCGTCACATACTAGTTAGTGCGAGGGAGAGACGCACATTGCTGGTTTACTTGTGTTATTCGTCTTTATTTGCATGAAGCAAACCGTAGTTTTACAGAAATCGAACAAGTTACATTTTTGACAATGAAGAAAGCGACACTATTGTGAAGTTCGTACATGGCCAAGCCATCATTTGTTGTCTGATTCTAGTAAACAACTTTCTAACTAAAACTGCTTTCTAGCGTACACTGCTGATTCATATTAATACTCGCTATTCTATGAAAAATAATAACTGGAAATTTAAATACGGACTCAGATATCTTGATATAGGGAAACATTTATGTGATTGAACTAAAGGAAGGACATTTAGCCGTTGAGACCCTAAGGATAAGCACAAATGGAGCGTTCCATGAAAACATCTACTTTTTGTCGCTTACGACTCACTATGATAGCTACCCTAATAAAATATGCTAGCTGTTAGGAAACACTGTCAATCTTAAAGCCTTGATATGTTATTATTATGCCGTAACTCAGCTTACTAATTTAATTTTTCAAAGTATTGAAAAGACAGTGTCGCTTACGACATGTTTTCATGGAATGCTCCAAATGTTCAATTTATACACGCTTCGGTAGATTTCATGGAATGTCCTAAGATCCCAACACGTTTTACCATCCCAACTATACTAACGCTTGGCCCTAGAGAGTGGACCTCGGACTATAGCCCCGCCTATAGCCCGGACTGGCGGGCCCCCTCCCCGCCGGTGCCCCCGCGCGCGCCCCCCGCCCCGCGACGACTCCCGCACGCCGCGTCGGACGACGGCGTCACATACTAGTTAGTGCGAGGGCGAGACGCACATTGCTGGTTTACTTGTGTTATTCGTGTTTATTTGCATGACGCGAACCGTAGTTTTACAGAAATCGAACAAGTTACATTTTTGACAATGAAAAAAGCGAAAGTCTTGTGAAGTTTGTCCATATACTGTCATATACTAGTTAGTGCGAGGGAGAGACGCACATTGCTGGTTTACTTGTGTTATTCGTCTTTATTTGCATGACGCAAACCGTAGTTTTACAGAAATCGAACAAGTTACATTTTTGACAATGAGGAAAGCGACACTCTTGTGAAGTTCGTCCATATATAGGTACTCGTACATGGCCAAGCCATCATTTGTTGTCTGATTCTAGTAAACAACTTTCTAACTAAAACTGCTTTCTAGCGTACACTGCTGATTCATATTAATACTCGCTATTCTATAGAAAATAATAACTGGAAATTTAATTACGGACTAAGATATCTTGATATAGGAAAACATTTATGAAGTAAATGAATGTTTTTTAGCCGTTGATACTCGAAGTATAAGTACAAATGTCTCAATGTTCCTCGGACGACGGCGTCACACACTAGTTAGTGCGAGGGCGAGACGCACATTGGTGGCTTACTTGTGTAGTCCGTATTCTTTGTCTTAACTATAGGTAAAAAACTTGTTGTATGTAGTGGGTCGTTTGTACAAAAATTGTACCTACTTACAGGACAGTTAACATTAATCTGACAGATTTTATTCAGGGATGATAAAAAAGGCCCTTAAAGCGGCAAGATTTATTTGGAAGTTAGAAAATTGTTTACTAAGTATGACAACTATGGATGAATAGGCTACACTATGCCGAAGATATTGACAAATAAGGTGAAGATACCATCATCTCCGCAGAGTCTAATATGACTGATATGTGTTTTCTGGAAAGAAAAGCACGCAATTACCGGAGCTATTCATAAATAAATCGTAGAAAGATGAATGAGGATGAAATTTTAAAGGTTAAATAAAAAAGGCGGAGGCCATATTGAATCCACATAATATATGTAGTTGACGTTGAGGTATTAGGCGGGATTCTCGTACAGTTAACAAAAAATGAGTTCTACTACTTTTCGACTTTATTGCGCCGAATAGATTCGAAAAGTAGTAAACCACATTTTTTGCTGACTGTACAAAATGTGTGGTGACCTCGAGTGGTGTTATATGCTCCATATTGTAGTTGAGGTGATCTAAAGGTTGAGTATATAATTCAAACTATCGTAAAACATAATTATCTACATTACAACAATACTGTGTGTCACCATAATCCGGGCTTTTATTGAAATCCAGCAATTAAATGCAGTTTTATAACCTATCCCAGACGAAGAGTTAATTAATGGCTTACAAAATAACAATTTTATCAAGCATGTCTATAAGAAATGTTTAGTGAGAAGAAGTTAATATGACAGGTCGCGGCTACTAGCAGCATTTGACACAAAAACCAGTACACTCGCTGCATTGGCCGCTAGAAGTGAAAAATAAATTACAACAGTTAATTTATTTATTTTTGAACTGTCAATACCTACTTGTAAATGATTACTATTAAAGCATACTATTATCACGGTTCCGAGTAGGTATCTAACCATCGCTAAATGCAGTATTAGAAAATGTTTATTTTATTTTTCAACAATCCATATTTTATATTTGAGGTTATATGAAATTACAAAATATTTTTTGCAAAATTATTTTGTTGTTATCAAAGTAGTAACTTTTTTGCGATGATTAAATCCTTAATTATGAATACCCGCTACCACCAGTTTTTATAAAAGCTCGCATGCTGGTAACAGACTGTATGATTAAACGATTAAACTTACATGTTTTGTGTATGAACGGCGGACTTAGTGCTAGATAATGGTGACCTATGCTCTCCGAAACATGTGACCCGCATTGACTAAAACTACGTGAGTTTAACCGATACCTTGACTTTACGTGCCGATACGTGACAACCAAAACTCGTATCTCAGTTCTGATTCAGTATTGACATACGACGAATCGACGATACGACGTTGCTAAGACTAGTTACATTTTCTTTATGTTGAGTTTTGGTTGTCCGGCGACGATATATTATACAGGCTATATCGGGTGTCCCAAGAGTATGGGACATGAAGAGAAAGTACTCTGAAAATAGTTGATAGACTGTTTTGGTAAAAAGAGACTTTATCGCATTTTTAATAGCGATATTTCATAGATTTTGTATGACAAGTAGCTATTTTTAAAGGTATGAACAGCAACACATAATTTTCTTGCAATTTTTGTCATTTTGCCCTATTCTCTTCTGACATAAAACTCTTCTTTAGAAGAATTATTTCTTTAGATGCATGATCTCAGGTGATAAAAGCAGGTGATTCTTTTTTAAATGTGAGTGGGTTCCATTTCCAGACGAGATATTTTTTGTTATAAAATGTGTGAATATAGAATAATAACCTTTAAAAATAACACAATGTCTCATTTCAGCAAAATGCCCTAACTACAATATTTTAGGTAGGTGCGTTCTCTTCATGTCCCATGGTTTTGGGACGCCCTGTATATCCTTGTCTTGAGTAGTAAACAAGTTTTTAACCTCCGAATAAACCTTTTTTGAAGTCACCTTTATTGGGCACTGGTCTCACCGCGAGCTACAAGCTATCAGCTATCACCGCCGAGCGAGTATCGCCGTGTCTCTTTTGTTTACACGGGAGCGCGTATCTTTTGTTCGTGTTTATAGCCGATAGTTCATATCTTAGTAGCTCGCGGTGAGACCAGTGCCTTCCACATGGAAATGCTTTCTTAGTTTCAACTTTGCAGCTATTTACACGAAATATGCATTGAGGGTAGAAAACTGTTTACTAGATAATTCAAGTAAGGATGAATAGACTGTATCTGCTTTCTCTTATACTAGTCGACCTGTAGCTGATACCTGTTCTAGTGTAGTGAGTACTGCATGAAGTAGAACCTAGTGGTGCCCAGTGTACAATACAAAGTACAGTCACGTCTAATAATATGTATACATTTCGGAACGTATGTCAAAGGCATAAGGATCAAAATCGTATACATATTATTAGAGCAGACAACTAAACACCCAAAATAAACTCAGACCTGAACGCTCAGAGTACAATACACTGCACATTCGGAGTACATTACAGACAATTTGAAATTGTGATACGAAGAAATAAACATGGAACCCGCATGCCATACAAATATGTCTTTCAAAAACTGAAATTTTGTTGCCAAGTGGGTTAACTATACAGGTTGTCTTTTTTAAGTGGGACAGTATGGGAAAATCGGAAACTATAGAAGATACAGGGAAGCTGTCTGTCAAAGGAGACATTATGTTAGGTATTTTTTGGAGAAAACAATTTTGGCATAGTCAAAATTTAGGTCAAGTTGGAGTTGTACCTAAAAAATGTATAATGTTGATAATTTTTTTATCGATGCAGATCGACGTCATTTCATATGCCAAGATAGTTTTCTCAAAAAAAAAAAACCTAATGTCTTCTTAGACACCTTTCCTGTATCTTCTATGGTTTCCTATTTCCCCATACTGTCCCTCTTAAAAAAACAATCTGTATAAACTTAACCCGCCATTTAAAAATTGGTGTGATTGGTCCGTACTCGGGTTTTGTTAAATACCTATCTAAGTTTGATAATGCTTTTTTATTACAGAATTTAATATCCTTATGTTACAGATTTCAACTTCAATCTGGCTTAATCGATTTAAATAAGTTGACAACCAAAAATCACTGACAAATCGGTCAATGTACGTGAAATAACATGAAATATATGACGTGAAATATATGGACGTACCTTGTTGTCATACGCCTATACTTACCGCACAAAGTAAGATATAAATAAACATGTGAGAGAGATTTGGTTGTCAACTGGTTTTCCAAATTCTTTTCAGCGGAAAAAATACCAAAATTTTTAGTATTTTTTTACTTTTAAGATTGGCTTGACTTACACAGTCCATATACATACTATACGCAAAATTATATCAACGTGCATTCACATACATAATATTACCAAAAATCTATACAGTTTATACAACATAACACGTTGTTTCTATAGGTTTCGCAGTAGCATGCTTGCGAAGTTGAAGGTCACTGGTTCGAATCCTGGTGGCGATAATATGAACCTGTCTATCAATCTTATGTATATTATTGTCGCTTAGTACCCACAATACAAGCCTTAATTGAGCTTACCGTGGGACTGATTATTATGAAATATATTTTGGAATTATAACTAACCTGAGACTCAAACTCAAAAACTCCAAACATATTAAAATATTTAGCAAAACGGACGGGTTACACACGTAATTTAACATACACGCCGGGTTTTAGTCATGGGTACTCCATGACGAAGATCCTCTAAATGGATCGAAATATGTCGAGCAATCATCGAATTAAATTACGTGAGTTTTGCTAAATATTTAAAGATAATTATATTATATTTATTTACACAGTAATACAGGGTTAGTTTTTCACCGGTAACAATAAATTTTACCATATATTTATTGTTAATTTTTATTAATTTATCCTTCATGCAAATGTAACATAATGGGCGCACTAATTACAAGGCGTCAACGGTGCGGTATGACGAAGGCGGCGGGGAGGGGGGAGGGGTGATCCAACCTGCCCCCGCCAAGCCGCGCGCGATGTCATACATATTAAACAAACAGTTGACAGTTCGAGCGTTTTGTTAGTTATGCACGTCGATAGATGCGTAATACGTCCACATTTCTTGTTAGATTTGCGTTCGAACATTAGTATTTTAGTTTTTTTGTTCCGAAGGTATAGTAAAAACAATGCTAGTATTTTGTATTTTGGAGTATTACGTATGATGATTTATTGTACTGGTGAAAAAGTAACCCTGTGTAATTACTATGTTTTTCTTTTTTGATGTGGAGAGACATATCGCTGCCTCAATATTAAAAGGATCTATGTTACATTTTTACCAACTTTTAAATTTGAACACTGTTAGCGACACGACGTCGCGACCAATGAACGCCTAGGAATAAGATAAATCATGTAAATAAATGATCCTCACGTAATTAAGTTAGATATAAGTAATCAGTAACGTATAAGTAATTTCATGAACGCAAAATGTATGAACAGAACCTAGAAGTCGCCTATTGGCTAATATTGTCTGCCTGAACTTAGCGTATAAGATTTAAAATGTCGCATTTTGTACTATGTATGAACCATTTGATACCTCGCCAGAACCTAATTAACGTAAGAAATGTAACTGTATAACCCGTTAAATATAGGTCAGTTACCTATTCAAATGATGCAATGGACCCTTGGGTCAATAACCCAACGCAATGTTTAAAATAAAGGTTTTAACCCAAAACATTGCAGGTAAACTGAGAACAATAGAGAGATCCGAACGTCTATTGTTTAGAATGTAAACAATTCCGCATGTGTTTTTGTTGTAAACGTTGGATAACCACGTGTAGGATATATTTACAAACAATGAATGTAAACATTACGGTATGGATTGATTAAAATTAGGTAAATGTATTTAGAACTTAGCGAAAGTAGGCTAGTATAAATCGAACAATGTGAAGTCCACCAATCAGCGCGCAGCATTTGCCTACCAATTGAATTAGTGAACGGAACAGACTTAGATTTCATGAAACAGAAATAAGCTGCTTTTGATTGGTCGACATGTTTTGACGATTGGCTGAAAATCACAGCCAGTGATGTATATATACGCGACGCGTTTTGTATGGAGCAGTGTCAAGCTGACCTCCACCAAGAGAGGAACAATAAAAGGAAGAAAAACGGATCCTGCCTATTAATCAGAAAAAGCCCTCCTGCCGTTCCAGCCCTCCTCATCAGTAGATCGGCCCACGTGTATCCGAGCTCTGCCAACTGGAGCTGTCGACAGGCAATGCTGGGTACGCTGTACTCAACATTTTTGGTCCTTCGAGCGTCGGATAGCGAACCAGTCCGAACCTTCCGAAGCAACGTCAACTACTTCGGACCGAACTACGGATGGTTGACCCAGCGGATACACGCAGCGACCGATCTACTGAAACTCCGCATCGTGTTCCCGGACCCCTCAGACTGAACCTGAGACATCGACTGCGTGCACGAACCCGGAACCTTAGCACCGCAGCGATGACGGGAAGAAGAATCACGACGAGATCAATGTCGTCGATTCACGACGATGAAGAACGAAGACGCTTTCTAGCGGCTGGAGCGGAGGCCGCCGAAATGAAGCGAGCCAGAGCCTCGCGCACCGAGGACGAACTCAGTACTGACGGCAGTGAGGGCGGTGACGCACGTGGGCATATGGAGGGGAGCGAGCCATTAGCCCCGCCCACATCGCAACCGGCCGACGGGGGAACGCTTACACTCGAGCGAGCGCTAGATCTTGCGCGCACAGCTAGTCGCTCGGCGCCCACGGCGCCGGACACACGTGTCGCAAGCGCTATAGCGCCAACGAGCGCGCCGAACGACGACTCCGTACGAACTTATACGGAGCGGGAACTTCGCGAGGATGACCGAACGAGACAAGTATCCTTCGCACCACACCGAACAATAGAACCATGGAACAAAGGCATTGAACTTATGCAACAATTACGGGGAAAACAAAGAAGACTTCTAAGCGAAGCGGAAGCATTGAACAAAAAACTCGAAGCGTTGCGGCTGGGGATCGAGGCCGCGGAACCTGAGGCGCTTACGAGGAATTATGAACCAGAGGATTGGGCGTACGAGACACGCGAGCCGGCATCGAAACGTCGAGCACCGAACCTTGAACCACGCTCGATGTTCGAGACTCCGAGAACGAGGAGGCCTGCTGAGCGATCGCCGAGCCCCGAACTAGAGAGGACCCGCGAACGGAAAAGGTCACTCTCGCCTGAACCCGAGCGAGCCTATGAACGTGAAAGGCCGTTCACCCCCGAACCGAAGACCTCCGCGAGAAGGAGGCAACAGTACTCGCGTTCGCCGAGTCCGGATGCGAGAACTCCAAGAACGCACATCTCGACACAGGAGAGCATCGCCGCCAGTATGTTCGAGATATTTGAGAAAATGCAGAGGGCTGCGAGACCTGCACCGAAAGAAATATACGAATTACCTGCTTTCTATGGTAATGTCAGCGAGTGGCGCAGTTTTTATAACACATACAACGAGACAGCGACGAGATACAAGTTCACCGAGTACGAGAACGTGGCGAGACTGCGAGTGGCGCTGAAAGGAGAAGCCAAGGCTTGCGTCCAGCACGTCCTGGCTACAGCTACTCGTCCAGACCTCATCATGCGCATATTGAAGAAACAGTACGGACGGAGCGAAGTACTACTCGACCAAGCACTAGAAGACCTACGTCGGCTGCCTACCGTCGGGCCGACAGCGCATGATTTAAATAACTTCGCTATCAAGATCGCAAACATAGTATCTACAGTTATGGACATCGACCGCCGCCACTACGCCGATAATCCCATGCTAATAAGGGAAATCACCGACCGCCTGAGCCCCCATCTACGAAGCCGATGGTGTGACTACGCCCGTGCACACCGCTACTCAGACGAAGCTGAAATAATCCAGCTGTCGGACTTCCTGATGTACGAGAGCGAGCAGGAAATGAAATACTCGCACGCTAGAGCCCCTCTAACATCGCGACGGACTGCTACCGCGACATCGAACGCCGTGTCAGCGCAGGCGCGGTATGAGCGCAACACGAACCGACCGGTTGCCCGCCCTGCTCTGTCCCAGTCGCGCTCGTCGTAGCCGTTGCCCTCGAAAGTGGTATACACCACGAACGCCACCACGAAGAACCCGCGTGCAATCTGCTTATATTGCGGAGGAACCCATGGAACGACAGATTGCCGCAAATTAGCTGCCCAACCCGTCGGAGCGAGATGGGACTGGGCGCGACTGAACAGGGTGTGTTTTCGCTGCCTCAACGACAAACATCAGCGCCAGTACTGCCGAGCAAAGAGATGCGACGTACCAGGCTGTCCGCATCCCCATCATCGCTTGCTACACGCGGATAAGCAAGAAATACAGACTGAAGCCGCAGTACATCTCACTACGACCGCGCCGGTGTACTCTATAGGAGAGAGGACAGGCCACGCCCCCACCACGCGCGCGCCGCGCGCCACGCAGGCCGAGATAACACATGCACCGAACGAGCAGGATGAACCAGATACCGCTCGCATATACGTTACCTCGGAGATCGAACCTGCTAATGTGCTACTTAAAGTACTGCCCGTCACCGTGAGCGGCCCGGGCGGAGAAGCACATATATTCGCGATGTTGGACGACGCCTCGACACTGAGCCTTATCGAGGAGGACATCGCCGAACAGATCGGATTGTCTGGCCCTGTTTCACCGCTATGCGTGCGCGGTATAGGCGATATCGCGCACCGAACGAACACAGCTACCGTTAAGGCGAAGATACGGTCAGCACGAGGCGGGACAGGCTACGACATCACGCTGCGAACAGTACGCGGAATCGGACTACGCAGCCAGATCATAAATAAAGCCGATATGATCAAGTACGAACATCTCAAGGACCTCGCCGATGAATGCTACACTACGGGAGTACCGCAAATGCTCATCGGAGGCGACCACTGGCAGCTATGCATACCGCACGAGATAAGGATGGCAGGCGAACTCGATCCCGCCGCCATACGCTGCCGCTTGGGATGGTGTTTCTTCGGATTCCGGCCGAAGATAATCAGAACGAACGAGCAAGTTGTACTGCATTGTCGCGTAGAACAAGATCAGGAACTCGATGAACAATTAAAGAAACACTGGGCGATAGAAGCTTTGGGAGTTTCGAGCAAAGACAACGTCAAGCCCGCGGATCAACGAGCTGTCGACCTTTTCAATTCGAGCGTCGTGAAACATGAAGATCATTATGAAGTTGGACAGCTGTGGGCTACAGATGACGTCAAACTACCGGCCAGCTACACTACGGCGCATTCGCGGTTATTGAACCTTGAATCGCGAATGAGACGCGACCCGAAGTTCGCCGAAGATTACTGCAAGCAAATAAGAGCTTTAATCGAAAAGGGTTACGCCGTACGTTTGAACGAGCCGCCGGTCAGCGATCTTACCTTTTATCTACCGCATTTTCCTGTAGTTAACCTACAGAAGCAAAAAATGCGTGCTGTCTTCGATGCTGCGGCAAAATGTCAAGGGTTTTGTCTCAACGACTTCATTCTCTGCGGTCCAGACCTTCTTCAGAGCCTGCTGGGAATATTGCTGCGCTTCAGAGAGAATCCATTCGCCGTGACAGCGGACATTCAAGATATGTTCATGCGAATACATCTGAAGCACGAAGATCAAGCCAGCCAGCTATTCCTATGGAGGAATAACGAACGAGACCGCACGCCGCACATCTATAAGTTAACACGGGTGCTGTTCGGATGCGTGAGCAGCCCATGTTTAGCACATCTTGTACGCAACAAGAACGCCGAAGACAACCGAACGAGATACCCCGAGGCAGTCTATGATATCAAGAACAACCACTACATGGACGACTACGTGGCTAGCTATGAAACCGAGGAGGACTTGCATCGAACTGTCAAGCAAGTACGCGAGTCACACGTAGGGTTTGCAATATTCGTCCGATTTTAGTATTCGAATAATACGAATACTTCGATTGCCAGTATTCGAATATTCGAATTTTTCGAAGAAAACGAATATTATTGAAAAAATAGCTAATTAATGTTTTAATTGTAAAATATATGACGTAAAATAAAAGCGTTATAACCGCTCGATACAAAAGACAGACTTTTATGGTATCTAAGAGGCAAGTACGGTCCGTAGCTTTTTAGCTGGTCAAGATTCAGTGTAAGAAGTTTAAAATTGTATCTCATTGTTTTTATCGTTTGGTCGCACATTGATACACTCAATCATTAGCTATTTACATTTTTGATCTGACATGTAGGTAAGTACCTATAAAAAACTGTGTGCCAAAAATAATTCGTTATGAAAAAAAAATCTACAATTTGTATATAATTCGTGATGATGAATCATAACCAAAACAAGAGGACTTTGAGTCAAAAAAATTTTTTTTCATAGCCTATTTGGTGTCCCACTGCTGGGCAAGAGCCCCTCTCTTCCTCCAATCGTCCCTATCCATGGCCCGTTCCCTCCACCTCACGTCGTACGCGTCCATGTCGTCCCGCCATCTCCTCTTTGGTCTGCCTCTGCTCCGTTGGCCATCTTGTGGCTCCCAGTTAGTTAGGATTTTAGCCCAATACGACGGATGCATTCGGCAGACGTGCCCCGCCCATTCCCATTTGAGCTTGGCGGCCTACATACCCACATCTGTTACTCCGGTCTTGGAACGCAGGTCGGTATTTCGTATACGATCTCTCCATCGCTCCATAGCTCGCTGACCAACCTTGAGTTTGGACTTTTGAGCTTCAGTCTGAGACCAAGTTTGAGCGCCGTAGGTTAGGATGGGCAGGATACACATATCGAGGAGTTTGCGCTTAAGCGACAGTGGGAGGTTGCCCTTCATTAGCGTCTTCATGGACCAGAAGCTCTTCCAGGCGTTTGCGATACGACGATCGATTTCCTTGAACTGCCTGTTTTCGAAGGATACTATCTGGCCCAAGTAAATGTACTCATCGACATACTGAATATCCTGCCCATCTACCGTTACCCTACGTTTCACGCTGTTGGTCATCAGTTGTGTCTTGGCTCGGTTCATAGTAAGTCCAATCTCAAGACTTGCCGTTCTGAGGTCCTGAAGCATTTGTTTAAGTTGAGATGCGGTCTGGGAGATCAAGTCTAAAATTTTATTCAAATTAAATTCAAAAGAAAGTTGAATAAGATTGTAATAGCGGAATAAAAAATGACAATTTTATTCATTAAATAGCTGCTTAATTGACTCGGGAAGTAAGTTAAACCTTATTCAAGGGGTAAGGAAACAAAAACTGTCCCGTTTAATAATGAGTTAATTTGGTTTCATTTGAGTGCTGATATATAATCATTATCATTTTAAGACGAAAGTCTACAATCAATGTGTTTTACCAGTGATGACTTACGGCGCCGAAACGTGGTCCTTCACCATCGGCCTCATCTCTAAACTCAGAGTCGCTCAAAGAGCTATGGAGAGGGCTATGCTCGGAGTTTCTCTGCGTGATCGAATCAGAAATGAGGAGATCCGTAGGCGAACTAAAGTTACTGACATAGCCCTCCGGATTAGTAAGCTGAAGTGGCAATGGGCAGGCCACATTGCACGCAGAGCAGATGGTCGATGGGGTCGAAAAGTGCTCGAGTGGAGACCACGGCTAGGCAAACGCAGCGTAGGACGTCCACCCACAAGATGGACAGACAACCTTGTGAAGGTCGCCGGGACACGCTGGATGAAGGTCGCATCTAACCGGTACATGTGGAGGTCCAGAGGGGAGGCCTATGTTCAGCAGTGGACGTCTTATGGCTGAGATGATGATGATATAATCATTGTTACTGTATCAAGCCAGAAAGATATAAGCGAGCTATTAGGATAGGTTTGTGTAGGTCACAGGATTCAAATTTAAAAATACCTATGGCGAGGTATACGATAATTCAAATAATATGCTAAAGATCGTATAATTTTTTGAATTGCCGATTGCTCACACTTATTTGTATTTTGTGTTATGGCTTTATATTGATATATATGTAAGAAAGACACTGCACTGAACCTAAACTCTCTGTTCTTGGTCTGGTGGTTGGTAAATTTTTAGGAGATTTGTCAGATCTTTGCTTGGAGCGTTTGAACATCTTTGGAATACAAAATTGCTATATATCCCGTTTTAAGTAAAACCACTAAGTTATTAATATTTAAATTAACTTTGTTTAATCATTAAAATATATTTTTACATAGATGTTAATGTTAATTTTGGAATTTTATTATAATTCTTCTGAAAAATAAATTATTTTCACACAAACTTTCACTATTCGAAATATTCGTTTTATTCGAATAATACCAGTGTCATATTCGAATATTATTTATGGCCAATAATTCGAATAAACGAATATTCGAATATTCGAATTGCAAACCCTAGTCACACGCCGAGGGAGGATTCAACCTGCGAGGCTTCGCTAGCAACAATCGTCAATTGATCGAAGAACTACCGAATGAACTGCGATCAAGCGAACCTACGACGATGCTAGGCGAAAAATCTCAGAAGGTGCTAGGCATGGTGTGGGACCCTAGCACAGACACGCTTAGCTTTAACACAAAGCTACTACGCGTGCCAGAGAACATCAAGAACTGCGATCGAGCGCCAACGAAGAGACAAGTCCTATCTACAGTTATGTCTGTCTACGACCCGCTAGGACTCATCGCGCAGTATGTGATCAGCGCTAAGATCTTGCTACAGCGTGTCTGGGCGAAGGGCACGCACTGGGATCAAGAGTTAGAACGAGAAGACACCGAAGCATTTTTTCAGTGGCTGAAAGCCCTGATATACATCGCCGAACTAAGAATACCTCGTCAGTACGACTCGCCGAGGGATTCGACACGTCGAACGCTGCACGTTTTCTCCGACGCAAGTACCGAAGCCTACTGCGCCGTGGCCTACTGGCGCACTGAAGTCGGAAACGACGTGCACGTCAGCTTAGCCGCAAGTCGAACGCGAGTCGCACCATTAAAGATCTTATCGGTGCCACGGATGGAGCTGAGCGCTGCTTTGATCGCCGCGCGCCTCGCTCAAACTATCCTGAAAGAACAGCGCTACACTGCAGATGACATCACATACTGGACGGATTCAAAAACTACGTTGTCATGGCTACGGGATGACGCACGACAATATCGACCGTTTGTCAGTCACCGTATAGCCGAGATCGCCGAACTTACAAGCCGACAATCGTGGAGATGGTTGCCGACTAATTTCAACGTGGCGGACGATGGAACGCGCTGTAAACCGAGCCAGCGCATCACCATCGACGATCGGTGGTACCAAGGACCGGCATTTCTGCGGTTACCCGAACGAGATTGGCCACAGAACCCGAACGACGTCAACGCTACTGAAAGAGAGAACTTACCGGAACGCAAGAACATCAAGACCGCAATGACTCATGCTACACGAACAGAACGAGACCCAGCATCAGTATTACCAGACACGGTGTGGGATCCTGGAACGCTGACGACAAGCCCCAGCGAGGATCATCGACCTACCACGCATGTCTCAGTGGACCCGAACAGAAGAACGAGACATAAACATCGTCGCGGACCCCAACGGCCCCCGCAACACGTGGCCAAAGGGAAACGTCGAGGCTACGCACCATGGACCAGACGGCAGAACGCGCCCCGCCAACGTCAAGACCCTGCATGGCGTGATGCGGCGCCCCACCTGCAAAATAGCCGTCGTGGTACCAGCCGGCGAGACGCAGAGCTGCGCTGCCCCCCAGAGCCCGACGACCGCATCAACGACGACTCCGTGATCGTGTCGCTACCCATGCAACATGGCGTCTTGCGACGGAGGAGGACAAATGTTAGCGACACGACGTCGCGACCAATGAACGCCTAGGAATAAGATAAATCATGTAAATAAATGATCCTCACGTAATTAAGTTAGATATAAGTAATCAGTAACGTATAAGTAATTTCATGAACGCAAAATGTATGAACAGAACCTAGAAGTCGCCTATTGGCTAATATTGTCTGCCTGAACTTAGCGTATAAGATTTAAAATGTCGCATTTTGTACTATGTATGAACCATTTGATACCTCGCCAGAACCTAATTAACGTAAGAAATGTAACTGTATAACCCGTTAAATATAGGTCAGTTACCTATTCAAATGATGCAATGGACCCTTGGGTCAATAACCCAACGCAATGTTTAAAATAAAGGTTTTAACCCAAAACATTGCAGGTAAACTGAGAACAATAGAGAGATCCGAACGTCTATTGTTTAGAATGTAAACAATTCCGCATGTGTTTTTGTTGTAAACGTTGGATAACCACGTGTAGGATATATTTACAAACAATGAATGTAAACATTACGGCATGGATTGATTAAAATTAGGTAAATGTATTTAGAACTTAGCGAAAGTAGGCTAGTATAAATCGAACAATGTGAAGTCCACCAATCAGCGCGCAGCATTTGCCTACCAATTGAATTAGTGAACGGAACAGACTTAGATTTCATGAAACAGAAATAAGCTGCTTTTGATTGGTCGACATGTTTTGACGATTGGCTGAAAATCACAGCCAGTGATGTATATATACGCGACGCGTTTTGTATGGAGCAGTGTCAAGCTGACCTCCACCAAGAGAGGAACAATAAAAGGAAGAAAAACGGATCCTGCCTATTAATCAGAAAAAGCCCTCCTGCCGTTCCAGCCCTCCTCATCAGTAGACCGGCCCACGTGTATCCGAGCTCTGCCAACTGGAGCTGTCGACAGGCAATGCTGGGTACGCTGTACTCAACAAACACTGTCACATTGAAACTTAGTCCAGATTAAAGTAGTGTTGGTAAAGACTTACCCCCTTATTCATAAATGTTTGTTTACAAGCCGCTAATAATTGTTTGTCCCTTTCGGTCTTAACAATGTGTTCATAAAAGCAAAAGAGACAAACAATAATTATTAGCGGTTTGCTAAGTTAACAAACGTTTATGAATAAGGGGGTTAAATTATCTCGAAAATTAACATAAAACCGTGTAATATTAGGTTAGCGATATCACTCATACATACACTATCGTCAACTTACAAATTTAGTGAACAGTCGCCATCAGATATATCGTAGCGTCTACAGTGCTCAAATATATCTGAACACGTCTCTATCTTTATGGCAATAAAGGCGTGTTCAGATATTTTTGAACGCTCCGGACGATACGATATATCTGATTGCGACTGTAATACATCGACAAGAAGCCTATTTCTCAAAAGCTTGTAACTTATGATGAAAGTGGAAATCCTTGTTTGTATTTATTCTTTGAATATGCTAAACATCTACCTACTTTTGTAAAAATCATTCTGTTTCTGTGCAATAAAGAAATCTTTACTTTATCTGATGAATGGTGTTAAAATAGTACATTACGACACAAGCGCGAAAAACATGAAATCCATGTCATGAAATGTTTTAAAACACGACCGATAGGGAGTGTTTTAATTCGACACGAGTTACGAATTTCGTTTTTGCACGTGCCTCGTACGACGTTTTTTAGTACAGATGGCCCTCCGAAGTTTTGGACTTGATGTAAAATGACACACTTCTCGCACTAGAGCCTAAAAAACGCACCATCTGTACTAAAAAGATTATTTCAATAAGATAAGATAAAATAAAGTTAGAAGCTTTTGTGAAACTGGCCTGACGCAGAAATCGATATATGTCAATGTGGGTAAGTCCGGCATATTTTATTTGTAAGGAAAGTCCGTCACATGCATCTTATGTTGTTGAGTTATGGCGACCCCACGCTGGTGTTACAAAATGTTATATAACATCATCATTTTCTCTTTGATATTTTAGTATTTTATAATATTATATATCCTTGTCACACTTTGTTTTATAACGTTATATAACAGAAATAACATCCAGTGTGGGATCACCATTAAGGGTGGAAATCAGTTGGTAGCCGGAATTTCCTGATAGACGGTCTTACCCGCATCGACCTTAGCGTTTATACAACGTGTTACACCACCCACTGAAAACCTTGAACGGGGTGATTTGGTAGGTTATACTGAACAACTTTTACTATGGAGCTACATAACCCTGATATCTCAAAAAAAATGTTGGCTCTTTCATACAAAATGTCGTTATCGATCGATCGGTCACAATGTATGAAAAAGACAATTTTTTTTATATTTCGTGATTGGCCCCATAGTAAAAGTTGTTCAGTATAGCCTACTAAATCACCCTATTCAAGGTTTTCAGTTGATAGTGTAACACCTTGTAGAAGACTATCCTAAGTCGATGGCTTTATTTATACTAACCTCTATAACCTTTCTCAACAGCAACGAGTACGGGAGCGGCCGTTACACCGGCTTCGGCAACCAGCAGCAAACTCGGTCCAACCCGATGTCTCCAACTCACACGGGGAACGAAGTCGTCGACAATAGTCTAGCCGCTCTGGCTTCGGTGAGTTTTTTTTCGTGGGGAAATGCGTTACGTGTACAGTGAGCCATTGAGCCATCACAGTGGGAGGAGCGGGCCACCAATCGTCCTGGGTGGAGATCTTTGGTTAGGAAGCGGACTAACTTATTTGAATCCCGACGTCGTACAGAACTGGACGACAAGAGGGATAAGCTGAAAGCCCGACCACCAGCGGCAATCAGATATCACTATGTAAATGGTGTTCTCTCGTGCCCGTTGTGTACACGGGTCTTTATTAACAAGATCAGCTACGTCAGCCACACGAGGGCACATGAGCGTCAACATAGGAGTTGAAGCAGTCGCCGTGGCCGAAAACGGTCAGGGAGCATATATTCATACATACCGCGTATTGGTATGTGGGACTCCCACGGCTAATGCTTTAGGTAGTGGCAACCAGCAGCAAACTCGGTACAACCCGATGTCTCCAACTCACACGGGGAACGAAGTCGTAGACAATAGTCTAGCCGCTCTGGCTTCGGTGAGTTTAAAGGATGAACAATATTGCTTTGCTCTTCCGCGATACAGAATGTGTAGTTAATTAGTGTAACCCGCTATAATTACTTGCGTATTTTTTACATGCAATTAATTTTCCCACCCTCCAGCCGCAAAAATAAATACGCAAATAACTATAACAAACCACCACCAATAACGCTATACTCGACACGTGTTTCGCCTCTCTACGAGGCATCATGAGGAGTTGACGATGTTGTCGGTCTAGTGTCCATCCACACCAGACCGACAACATTTATTTTTGCGGCGGGAGGGTGGGAAAATTAATTGCATGCAAAAAATACGTAAGTAATTCTAGCGGGTTACACTAATTAACTACACATTCTGTATCGCGGAAGAGCAAAGCAATATTGTTCATCCTTTAATATGGACTTCCGCAAAGTAACGCCTGATTCATTAATTCGGTGAGTTTTTTTTTCGTGGGGTAATGCGTTACGTATACCGCCCGGGTTGTTATGTGACACTCCCAAGGCTAAAGCTATAGGTAGCGGCAACCAGCAGCAAATTCGGTCCAACCCGATGTCTCCAACTCATACGGGGAACGAAGTCGTAGACAATAGTCTAGCTGCTCTGGCTTCGGTGAGTTTTTTGGGGTAATGCGTTACGTATACCGCCCGGGTTGGTATGTGGGACTCCCAGGGCTAATGCTATATAGGTAGTTTTTTTTTTGGGAAATGCGTTACGTATACAGTGAGCCATTGAGCCATCACAGTGGGAGGAGCAGGCCACCAATCGTCCTGCTATGCTATTCTCTTATTGACACATTCGACGCTGCGTTCGTCAACGAGCTCGATGTCGAGGCAGCCTTGTCTAAAATCTGAGCTGTTTGATTTGACATTAGGAATCGAGGCTGTGAGCGAGCTTGTGGGCGAGTTCGTAGCTGTTTTTCTTTAGAGAATACGAAGTTCATACATTAAACGTCAAACTTTCGACGCAATGCAGTTCCAGCTCACGCCGCATTCGTCGCCGAGCACTAGTGTCGTTTAAAGTACATTAGTGAATACCATTTTTAGGCTCGACGCTGCCGCAGCACTGACACAGCGCTGACAGCAAGGCGGTTTCCTTAGTGAATAACACTGCTGGGTGGAGATCTTTGGTTAGGAAGCAAACTAACTTATTTGAATCCCGACGTCGTACAGAACTGGACGACAAGAGGGATAAGCTGAAAGCCCGACCACCAGCGGCAATCAGATATCACTATGTAAATGGTGTTCTCTCGTGCCCGTTGTGTACACGGGTCTTTATTAACAAGATCGGCTGCGTCAGCCACACGAGGGCACATGAGCGTCAACATAGGAGTTGAAGCAGTCGCCGTGGCCGAAAACGGTCAGGGAGCATATATACATACATACCGCCCGGGTTGGTATGTGAGACTCCCAGGGCTAATGCTATAGGTAGCGGCAACCAGCAGCAAACTCGGTCCAACCCGATGTCTCCCACCCACACGGGGGGCGAAGTCGTCGGCAATAGTCTAGCTTCTCTGGCTTCGGTGAGTTTTTTTTTTTCAAAGTCAAAATATTTATTTGTCTAAAAGCGGGTGGTGTTACAAACAGGTGTTACATAAATGCTAAGTACTCCACTTTTTGCCCTATGAGGCATACAAATATATAATATACAGGGTGTGATTGTGCTTCTGTGACAAAAAAAAACAATTACAATGGCGTTATTACACAATTATTGGCTAACATTATAGTTTGATGTCAAAATATTCGTCTAAATCATTCGAGTCGATTCAAGTTTTTTCGTGGGGAATTGCGTTAAATTTAGTAAATCACATTAAATAGATATCGATTATCGTTCAAAAATGCTCCGAAATGTTTGACTTGGCAGAAAACCGAGCAACTGAAACTCTGATCACAGATTGAAAAATAAAATGAGTTGGCGGGTATTGGTTTTATATTTTTCTTCTTTCGCTTTATGAGATTATGACAACTCTTGTGTAAATTGCAGTGAAAATGTGTTTGTGTTTTACTTTCCTCGCAAACGAAGTGAAAAGCAGAGTGTATTTTGGTTTGAGCGGAGCGAAAAAGTAGCCTCGGTTAAAAATGGGTAACTTTATGCCCTTGCTGTACAATCTACTATATGAATAAGGGGTTATTCTTTAACCTCGTCCCTATATTACTTCGAAATATGCCAAATCAAATTGGAAATTTGTCTAATTGACATAGAGTTAAAAAAATGATTGTGGCTTATGTACTTTGCGTAGGACAGATGTAGGCAGGAACTCCGATTTTTTATTCTTTTTTTATTCATGTGTAATGAATTAATAATACAAATTTCTTATCAACAGGGATGGTCTTTGTTCGCGTCAACGGTGTCAAAGTGCGCCCGCACAGCCACCGAGTCGGCCGTGCGCTACGGCGGCATCGCGTCGCAGCGGGTCTCTGAGATGGCGTCTACTGTCACTGAGAAGGTAACGTGCGTCGTCCGTCGTCCTACATGAGCAAAGAGCGGAATTCTTCATAGCAAAAATTAAACTGTCAGAGGGATTAACCGAAGTGTTTTATCAACTATCGACATATAATTGATACTTGACGGTTCGTCGCTAACTTTTATTTATCGTAATTAATCAGGCTTTTAGGCATACGTATTATACAGTGGCGGTAGACTGTTAGGGATATAATTATTTTGTTCTATGCCATTTTTATAAGGGACAAAGTATGAAAAGTTAATCAAAAATGGAATACATTTTTTTTTATATGGTTTAAAGTTAGTTAAACAATTATTATAGAACGTGTTCTTCAAAACATAATTGGTGGTCAGAGTTTTTTTTTAAACCAACACTTCGTTCAATCCCTCTGACAGTTTGATTTTTGCTATGAAGGATTCCGCTCTTTGTACAAACAGCAACACAGCTAGGTATACACTTCAGAAATTTGAAATATTGCATGAAAGAGAATCACACTTACAGTCACATGTCAGTTACATAGGAATGTTGAGCCACTTGGCAAAGGATGCAATTTGGTCGTGTAATATTATGGGTTCGGTATTTTTCGTTAGTAGGCACGATCGCGACATTTCCGATGGTCCCCGATGATATGTCATCGAATCTTTGTTGCGTCAAAATTTCAGTATTTGAAAACTAGTTGACATATTAAAAGTTCCTTCGTCTACTACGAAAATTAAGAATTAGCTATCGGCCATGATTAGACGCTAGATGTCGTTGTTCCTAGTGGAAACTGGATAACGACAGTTCTTCATAGATTTTTTTAAAACCGTTTAGTAATTTAATCGTGGTTTCTTCAAATCGGATGCCATGATTTATCTGACATTAATAGGCGAGGTATTTTTTCAAGTCAAGATATTTTTACAAACAGCCATGTTATCGGGCAATTTTAAATTATTTTTTTCATTGACAGAGACAAATGCTATTGCTGTCTTTATTATAATTCATCAGATCTCTTCGTTGACGTTAGTTGAATACTTATGTAACCTTTGTGGAAATATGGTACTCCCACAGCTTTCGAAAAATCCGACAGCTTTCGAAGGCATTCGACAGCCGTGAGCCGTGCGCTACGTGAAAGTCTCTTATTATCGCAATTAACCTTTTTGCCGCCGCGTCAAATACAAAAGCTGTCACTCAGACGCCACGTCAAATAAATGTCAAAACTGAATTTGAGCTTTACGTGCGTGTAGGTTTATATTGCTCTGTGGACCAGGACTTATTTATCGGTCCTTGGCGGTGAACCTGCGCCCAATATATCGGTCGTTGGCGTCTAAAAGGTTGATTAGAAAACGATTTCCCTCTTGCTTTAGATATGCAGCAGACCTAGCCAAGATGACAATCTGCAATCGTATACGATAAGCGATAAGTAATAATATTTATTTATGATACATGTCTGGAAAGTAGACTTTTTTCGGGACGAGTGTCGGTGACTATAAAACCGACAGGGCATTTCTCAGAGTGTAAATGGACATCTCATTCATCTGGTCACGTTTTTTTGGAAGTGGCTAAATGATTTGAGGTTGGCTTTGGTTGTCTTATAGAGAAATGTGAACTGTATCTGACGACCGAAAATAATACCAAAAGATGTAACCACTTCCAAAAAAAAGTGACCAGATGAATGAGATGTCCATTCAAGCTCTGAGAAATACCCGACACGAGTTAGAAAAATTTCAAGTGTATCATACAACATTTTACAATGCATTTTGCGAGGAAAACCAGACTATCTCGGCAGCGAGACCGTACGGAAAAGTAGTATGAAGTTTCATTCCCGCACACGTGCGATAAAAAAACACTTTCTGTGCAACAGTTCACTCTTAAAAAAGCACTTTCTGAGTGTATGCATTGTAAATGTATTTAAAAAAAATGATAGCTACAGTCGAAGACAAAATAAGGGGTATACAAAAACGTTCAAAAGTCTATGTATATGTCCCAGTGCACTCTAATTCTGTGTAATAAGAACGTCGTAACATATTTATGAACGGATTCTTTCGATACTTATTTTTGCACTTGACTGTACGACTAATTTGATTTGATTTTGACAGGTGAACAATCGTGGGGGCTGGAGTTCTCTGAGCGGCACAACGGACACCCGCCGTGGGAGTACCCCCGGGCAGCTGTACCAGCAATACGGCGCCATGCGGGGCTCCAGCTCCGAGCCCTACTCGCAGTGGTGAGTCCCACGCCGGTCCCACACCCCACACCCGCCGTGGGAGTACCCCCGGGCAGCTGTACCAGCAATACGGCGCCATGCGGGGCTCCAGCTCCGAGCCCTACTCGCAGTGGTGAGTCCCACGCCGGTCCCACACCCCACACCCGCCGTGGGAGTACCCCCGGGCAGCTGTACCAGCAATACGGCGCCATGCGGGGCTCCAGCTCCGAGCCCTACTCGCAGTGGTGAGTCCCACGCCGGTCCCACACCCCACACCCGCCGTGGGAGTACCCCCGGGCAGCTGTACCAGCAATACGGCGCCATGCGGGGCTCCAGCTCCGAGCCCTACTCGCAGTGGTGAGTCCCACGCCGGTCCCACACCCCACACCCGCCGTGGGAGTACCCCCGGGCAGCTGTACCAGCAATACGGCGCCATGCGGGGCTCCAGCTCCGAGCCCTACTCGCAGTGGTGAGTCCCACGCCGGTCCCACACCCCACACCCGCCGTGGGAGTACCCCCGGGCAGCTCTACCAGCAATACGGCGCCATGCGGGGCTCCAGCTCCGAGCCCTACTCGCATTGGTGAGTCCCACGCCGGTCCCACACCCCACACACACACAACTCTTGTTACTAGTTTGCAAATCCCGACTCAACCGTATGTAGGTAATTGTACACCGGGACTTAGGAGGATAACCGCGACCATATATAACATGGACGTCTAACGCCAGCTCAAAAATACCCCCAAAAGCAATTGTTCAATTGTGCCAAGATGGGCAGGACATAGCGCTTTTCTTAACACCGCGCATATTTCGGCGCAACATCTTTGACAAATGTTTATAGAATATAGCCAATCAAAACTTTGATGGACCAATCATAACTATTTTTAAATGGCGGTTTAAGTTTTTATACATTGATATTGACATTCATTACCGTGATGCATTGAAGAGGGGGTGACAGTAACTAAAATTCAGGACCGTTTTTGAAAGGCAATTTAATATGGCGTGCGGCTTCCATGTTTTATTTGTTCGTAGGATAAGCATTCAACATTCCAGAATATACAGATTGTCTTTTGTACTACAGGAACGAGCAAGTCCAGCCATCAGTAGCGGCTCGAAACAACCTGGACGCTCGCGATCTCTCCCAAGTGGGGGTGTCCAGTCCCCCTCCCGATATCAAGAACCTGACCATCAAGAAACAGGAGGACAGCTGGGACTGGCTCAATAACTAGATCTGAGGTCAGTTCACCAAGTCTACCTGACCTCCCGAGCGGATTTTCCAGCCCCTCTCTAGATATCACTAGCTTTATTATCAAGTAGAACAGAATTTGCTCGACAACTAGTTCTGATGTCAGTTCACCAAGTCTACCTGACCTCCCGAGCGGACTATCCAGCCCCTCTCTAGATATCATTAGCTTTATTATCAAGTAGAACAGAATTTGCTCGACAATTATATCTGAGGTCAGTTCACCAAGTCTACCTGACCTCCCGAGTCTATCCCCTCTCTAGACATCACTAGCTTTATTATAAAGTAGAACAGAATTTGCTCGACAATTATATCTCAGGTCAGTTCACTAATGCCCGTTTTCACCGACATCTCCTAAAGTTTAGGTGTCCCTTAGAAAAATTTAAGAAACCCCTAACTGTAAATTCGTTTTCACCAAGCATCAACTGTCACCTAAAGCACTAAGTGGTCCCCTAAACTTACGGGCCCGACTATGGACCTCCTAAGTTTAAGTGGCGGTTCATTTAAAAAACTTCAATTATTTTTTTCTGATCGTTTGCCGCCAATTTGCATGGAGTTTGGGTTCGGATCCCGACCGGGTAGGACGCGTCCCTGGTGCACTTTCGAGCGTCCCGAAAACAAAAGCAAAAAAGGCAAAGCACAAGTGCTTTGTTTTTTGTGGTGAATAGTGTTGTGATGTCAAGGTTCTGCCGCGAGCAATTATGAACCTTAACGCGTTGGTTTAAGGTTGGCGAGTCACCGACAAAATTTGCATTAGTGTGGCGGAGACGATCGATGGGTCATCACGATACACTGCATTCTGGGTGAGAACTTTCCGATTACTCCTAAACGGGCAATGTACTTGCTTAATTGAGCCCTGGTTCCAACAGCTAGGTGGACATTTTTGGAGTTCCCCATCATCGACGATGATGATTGTTTCTGATGCCGCTATTGCGGCGGGTACTTGTGAAATTGTTATCCCGAACGGCTGAATCGGGCGTAATTCTCGTGTTAGGTTTTGCAGTCACGGTTCTGTATTCACTTTAAAAATATAATATAGATGCCTAGTAATGCGGAGCGGAGCCCTTCGTACAGGTTCCAACCTGCTGGAGCGGTATTTTTGAAGAATGGTGAGAGATACGGTATACAAACTCAGTAGAGTATTGGATGGGTATTAGTTAAATCAGTCTGTTACATTACATACATTATTTTAACTATTCCTTAATTTGCTCATTTTAGATTTTTAGCGCATTCCATACAATTTTGGGCTGCCTACCTGAACTCTGAAGTGGTCTGTAGTGGCAAAGCCGAGCAGTAAAATCTCGTCAACTAGCGGACCTTCTCGCAATTCGAACATGTGGTACACAGCAGGAAGGACCCAAATGATGCAAACAAAAAACAATGCAAGCGTTGCCCGCCACTGACAAATACAATTTAGCTGTAATGTAACAATAGATGAAGCTCATACGTAATCTCGGGTACGAATCGGCAATAGTTCAAGCCATCTTATACGAAATAAACCTTGGACCTTAGGTAAAGATTACAAGGCCTTCTTCACTGTTTAAATGAGTACTTCGAAATAAAATTGGATTTCACACTTTAAATAAATACTGCAAGTGAAAGTGAATTATTTTAATGGTTATTTCCATTATTTCCTGTTATGTGAACTTCTCTGTTGTGCTGTGATTATTTAACTAGGTGAACTTGTGCTTAGAGTTGGTGTTGAATTTATTGTTATTACGAAACACGAAAAACGAGCATTGAAAATCGAAACGCAAGCCATCTCGCCAGTACAGTATACACAATGGTTCTGCCTCAAGAAAGAAGCGAAATAATTCTAACGGAAGTTTCATGCTACGTTACAAATGTTACAATAAACATCCACCAATTGTAGTGTTTAACGATGTCTTACTATTTGCTGTCGCATTTTAACTAAGGCTGTTTTATACCTGCCTGTTAGTGGGTTAGTGTGGTTGATGTGTAGTGTGTAATTATCGTTTGGATCGTATTTCAGTAGTTTTTCATGTTAAAACTTTGTGGTGTAATACCTAATATCTAATGTGTGTGTATTCAGAGTCAAGTATAATGTCGTATTTTGTGTGTGATGTCCTCAGTGTACCTGTTGTGACAGGTGAAATTGCGTCACTGCGATAAAAATTATAGAAATGACAACAAAACATACGTCCTTTTAATCGATCTGGAAAAAGCTCTCAATACCCACAGTTGATCTAAACGCACTAAGAGACATCCTACTGACCAGGACAAATAGTTATATGCCAAATAGAATAGTTAAAGCAGCTATGAAATACACGATGTAAACAAGCGGCTCGAAATGCCAAAGTTGTCACACAAGGGAATCGTGTATGTATAAAAAGTGCACTATATACGAGATGAAAAAAAATTACCAAGAGGATTAAATGCTTGGACATTTCCTAAGGCGCCTAAAACCTCACCTACTGGAAGCTGCACTTCGATACTAAGCCAAAACACTGAAAGTCGGAGGACCCACCTACACCTGGAACGACTAACTATCACGGGACATAATTGTTACACCAGAGACAGCTTAGAATGGCTCGA
The DNA here is from genome assembly GCA_025490895.1 of Thaumatotibia leucotreta. NCBI lineage: Eukaryota > Metazoa > Arthropoda > Insecta > Lepidoptera > Tortricidae > Thaumatotibia > Thaumatotibia leucotreta. Next base: position 27,901 of record JALPQI010011026.1, read on the forward strand.
AATGGCAAAAGGTAAAGAAGGTAAAGAAAAAAAAAGAAAGGTAAGAAGAAAGGTAAGAAGAAGAATGAATGGCAATCGAAGAACCAGATCGAAGATAACGACATCCCAAGAAGGGCCTCCACCGGTACGACGTGCATCATTACATCAACGCTCTCCCTCTACGGCATAACCCTTCCTCCTATCTTCCTATATCGGCTTAAGGCTGCATAGTCGGTCGATTCTAAACATCCTACCCATCCCAGAGCGTGTCTACCTCTAAAAAAACCGCGTGCCCCCTGGTATGCCGGCTT